>SNQJ01S0021017.1:76309-104454 GCA_010110895.2 Picea sitchensis | reverse complement strand
ATGACATTTGATTCAATGTTGTATAGGTGTACAAAGTGAACTATGACATTTGCATGGTATTTTTAAAATTTGGGTCATTTTGCTTCCATTTATTTGTATAATTAGCTCATACTTTTTTTCCTTAGCAGTGCACACATAGTAATCAATCAATAAATTATTTCTTTGCTTGAAACTTCTTGCTCCTTCCCATAGCTAATTTTCAACGAAGTTGAAATTCTTCAATTTCATTTTCTTCTTGCATGGTTTAAAGAGTCGAGTCGAAATTCCATCAGTTTCACAATCCTTTGAGTAACAACGACCTAAAATCAAGCACTAATTAAAATTTATCTAGCAACTTTTCTAGGGCTCTCCAAACCCATATTAGCTTAGGTGTAGAGCCTTGGAATATGATTATAAGAATAAATTTCCAAGATGCTAAACAAACATAAAGATTTGAGTTAGGAAGTGAAATCCAGTTGCTATATCACTGACTTTGGAAAGCCCTTCTAACACAAGGGTCAAGCATGTGGTCGCATTGGAGCCAATAGAGTAATCAACCCTGCTTTGTTGGTCTTGGTGTCAATTGTCAAATATCCCCCGTATGCTTTGGTAAAGTAGGTGGTACCATAGAGGCCATAATATTTATTCTTCCTACCCAAGGTGACAGCACAGGGAAGGTGGTGTTGTACCTGGGATCAACGTTGGCTAGGCTCACTCGAACTCCTTGGAGGGTTTCCCACTACTCGGTGAGGTAACTTGCACCAGGGCGTTAGTTCGTTAAGTAGGTTGTCAACGTAAATTTCCCACCCACTGAAACTCATCCCCTTCATGCATCAATCCTGCAATGTTGGATTCCATCACCAACTAGCGCTTCTTTATGAGAAGGTTTGTTTGCATGCTTGACTCCTATATTATTTAGCGTGTGCTAGATAATACAAGTGTGAAAGAGTAACACTATGGTAATCATTATGATCTTATTGTGATACCAACATGATACTAGTAATGAAGTAGAACCATTTTACTAATTAGTGTTACAACTTGATAGAACAATGCTTATGCATATCCAATTTCATAGACTATTCAAAAATATTGATTAAAGAATAGAGAATTTTAACTGTGATTTTAGAGTAATTCAGTCTTTTGATTTATCTTTTATTTCAAAGAGTTCTAGTATTAATGAGAAAACATTTGTATGTTCTTAATGACTAACATTTTTGCTAATAGAAACAACTTTTGTGTGTGCTTCACTATAGAAACAACTTTTGTTGTGTATCTATGCACAACATATTTTGTACATGAAATATTTTTTTTGCAAGCTCATCAATGCCCTATCACTAAGTTAAGAGTGGTTAGTTTCTCATGAGTCATCACTAAGTTAGTGGAGTGATGTTAGTTATGTCCATTAATGACTCACCACTAAGGTAGAGGAGAGTTGTTAGTATGAGACTCATATTAGAGCGGGACCCCCCTCCTCACTTGTAATTCATTCACCCTAGTATCAATATTGTCAAATTTTGTTTCTTAATTTGAGTACCAAGTACATGGAGATGTCCTTACTCTTTACTGTAAAGGAACTTTTGGATGCTTTTCTATTTCTAATAAACTATTTATTGAATCTATCCTTTTTTAATAATTGTCTACACAACTTACATGTAATGTTAGTAATCTCCTTGGTGAAATTTAAAGTTTCAACAAAATTTTCAAAAGGAGATTGTTAGCACAGGGGCAGACCCAGGGTTCAAGACTACAACAACGCACCAACAAAACCCTAACTACCATTCCTTTTGGAAACACCTGCGAAGCAGATGAAGTCTCACCCAAGGTAGAGGTAGGAGTGGTTGTAGGACCCACGTGTTTGCAACCTTAGCTGGGACATAGATCTGTGCTTATAATACTTAATAGAGCACTTGGCATCGTCAGTTCATTACTATTTAACCAATATCTACTTTGCGGATAAAACAAAGCATCACAACATTCACCTGGATCTAATTTATATAAGCACTTAGCATAAGGGATTAGATCAGATCTAGTAGATTCAAGCACTAAGAAAGTTCAAAGGAGTCAGATCTAGCATCTAGATTCATCATAAGCACAAATCATAAACATATCTATCTATCTATACCAAAGCACTTAGAAAATAACACATAAACACATCATAACATCGCACAGAGCATGATAACACAATATTTACGTGGTTCACCCCACCCTAGGGCTACGTCCACCAACTCTTCTTCTTTATTAGCTCCAATCAGCCATCTACATGCATAGATCCACAAAACCCTTACTCCACATAGGACATGAGATCTGTGCATCTCACTAGATCCTCCTTCCTTGCGTTACACCACAAAGCCTTCACAATATTTTACAATGAATTGCACTTAGCCCTGCAAGTCTCACACAGTATGCATGAAGCGTTACACTTCTTGATCACACAGATCCAACTCTTAGCACTTATCCAACTTGCACAGCTCTTGTGCACTATTCAACTACTTCTTACATTGTCGAGCCTTCTATTTATACATAAAAAATAGGCCTAAACATGGGTAAACCCATAGGCCGACATCCCATTCCTGTTACATATTCCCAAATCCCAAAAAAGGACCCAAAAAGGGGTCGAGATCCCGCGATATCTGCTTCGTCTTGCGCTCCATCTTCGACAGGATTTCGAAGTCCCAAAATAGGTCAAACGTGACTAAGGATCTCCCAAAACTTAGTCAAGGGCCAACAGGCCCCCAACACTCACCTGTGACTCGTCTTCAGTCACTCTTGTATGACTAGTTCTTCTTCGAACACCTCAAGCTTGGCTCAAGCTGCTTCGACTTGTTGATGTTCTATAGCCTCCTGTTCAAAGAATGCTTGGATGAATGCATCGTTGATCGGTCCCTCTAGATGTTGTTCAGCTGTAGTGACAACTTGCTCTAGTTCTTCTCCTTGGCCTTCTACTTCTGTAAACAATTGACTGGCCTTATCTTGCACAGGTTGGAGTTTCTGAGTTACCTCCATAAATATGCTCTAGATAGCATGGAATTGCTGTTGTGCAGTGTGTTTCTCTTGGGAGTGCTTCATTCTTTCCATAGCTAACATGGATTTCAGATGCACCTGTATCTTTTTGTCTTGATACTTCGCCTCTTGGATCTGTGACTCCAGTGCCTTTAGTTTTGGGTTCTCCGTGAGTTGTTCATAGGTTTGGGCATTGCAATCAGTGATTTGCTTACATTCCAAGATAAGAGCCTTTATCCTTTCAATTGCGCTCTTTGCAGTTGCTTCCCTTTAGTATCTTACATCTTGTGGGGTCTCGGGTACTGTGCGTAGTTCCAAGTCTGCGATGTGTTGTTGTAGCTGCTGGATCACTTCTTCAAGTTGAGCTACTTGTTGTGGAACTCGATCTTAGTCCTTTACTTGTACGACTATCACATAGCGAAGTTATTTTTTGACCATTTCCTTTACTTCGAGTTTATCTGCGAGAAAATGTTCCTTTTCTTGCTATAGCTGTTCTTTTTCTTCATCAAACTTCGCTTGGAGAGCAATATTTTCCCATTCTATAGAACTGCATTGCTCTACTAGTACCCCTTGTACTTGTGTCAAAGCTTGGGTGGCTTGTGTTGTTTCTTCCTGTGCTCGTCGAAGGCGAGCTTCGACTGTATCGGCTAAGCGGTGGAGTTGAGCTGGCTCATCTCCCAATTCTATCTCTCTCAGCGCAGTGGAGACTATGCGGCTGGACTGTAGGGCTTGTTGTACCCCTCAGAGTTCAGTCTCAATTCTATCATACAAATCCTCTTTCTTTTCTTCTTGTTTCTCTTCTATTTCCAGTGAAGCATCTTGCAGGGCTGCTATGAGGAAGTTAAAGTCATCGGAGGTGAGGACAGTCTACATCTTGGTCATGGTGGCCTTTTCTTTCTTTCAGGAGGAAGGTTTTGGAGGCAAACCTTTTCTCTTCTTCAGGGGATCAACCTCGTCTCCTTGATTTTTTTCGACTTCTTTGTCACCTAACTCTTCGCCATCACCTCCTTGCTCTGGTGAGATGGATGCAGTCTTCACGGATGCGTTGTCTAATTCTTGGACCTCTTCAGTTTTCTTTGCCCCACTAGGTTTGGTTGTATCCTGCATTTTTTCTATGATGTCGATGTCAGATATCTCTGGAGGGTCTACTGGAACAAGGAGGTCCATCGACCATTCCTTGGTGATCTCCTCCAAGTCCTCCTCTGTTAGATTATAGTAGGACTGAAGTTGTTGCTTGTGTTCGTCAATGCACATTGTGATGTAAGTAAAATTTTGATCTGCGTTGAACTTCATCATAGGATTGAACCGGTGTAGAGTGTTCATAGTCATGTGAGGCTTGGACTATATGGATACCTTCAGCTAATTGTAGTAGGTATGAAAAAAAACATTTGATTGCCACTGTTTATTCATGTTGCTTGAGTACCACAATGTACTGAACTTCACGGCCAATGGTTCAAAAGGCTCGATGTCCAGGAATGTCATACCTTCTGACATCTCCCAAGAAATAAAATCTGTCAGTATCAAAAGCCATCTAAAATGAAATTCATATCCTTGATCTTTCGCTTCTCTGCATTCGAGTTCAAACTGGTTCACCAGGTAGTTCACCTAGTTCATCTGAAGGCCTTTTGTGCACTTGCCTGCGAGGTCGACTACAAAACTGGTGACTTGGGTTGGTTGGTTCTTTCCGACTAACTTCCCTACAATTAACTAATAGGTGAGGTGCACTGCGCCAATCTGGATAGAAGATACTCTGTAACCTCGCATGCCCTTCTCGACATCACCATAAGTGTCATTTATCCATTGTGCCAGAGCGCGATCCATGGCTTTTCCAGGGTAAAACTCCTGTGGATCGGGTCCTTGCATACTCAACCCCGTGATCTGATTGAACAACATCGAATCAACTATTATATGATGGTTTAGCCACAAATAACCACCATGGTAACAAGACAAAAACAACTTGACACATGCATTTACCTCCTGGTGTCAACCGAAGTGAGGAATCTTCATGACATTGAGCAGGGTGGACTGCAAGAGGTTCATAGTCCACGACTAGAGGATTATCTTCAAATTATTCTCCTTAGTCTAGATCAGGTACTTATGTGGGGAGATCATGTTATAGACTTTGCGATATCCAAGGTTGGAGTCACTAAACTTCAACGCTACAATCTTATCTTGGTCTGCTCAAACTGCACATATCCCCTTCGGGAGGTATGTCGTAACCAAGGTGTATTCAAAATCCCTAGGCACACTGTCTCGATTTACTGCGCCGCTCAGGGGTGGAATATAGGCGGGTGATATGGTTGGGATCAATTTAACATTCGCTATATCATCCATGTGCTTGGTTCGCTTTTCATCAGATGGTTGGGACGGTCCGGTTCTGCGAGCAGTGGATGGAGAGGCTGGCATTCCTCTCATCGATGATGCTTGTACACCTGTAGAAATCGACATGACTCTTTAATTCATGAGGTCGATCAAAACTTCTTCAAAAATTTTCTCAGCAGCACTCAACTCGTCCGACATACACACTCGGGGTTAACAATCTTGGATTCAGGGAGTAACTTAGACACTGTAATAGGATAGACTTAAAGAGTGCAATGATCATTGTGAAAAATCAACTTAGTTTGCGGGCTCAAATTCTCAGTTGGCAAAAAGTGTCCTCGGTGCATGGCATGATGGGATAAATAGGTAACTCAGAAATGGGTATGAAGCCTTTATTAACTTCGTTCTATCCATTATGGCATGGTCCCAATGGTCAGATGGTGAGTTGTCTGTCCATAAATGTCTTTTTGCCCGTTTAGAGCATTGGTCTAATGGTTATAATTTCCCCAACGACTATATTGCTTCACCATGGCAAAGTGTCATGTGTCGTTGTTCTGATATTCCAGCGAAGCTCCAATTTTGCAAATTTTTCTTCTGCAAGGTTTCCTCTGGAACCTTCTGCAACTTGTTGATCTTAGCTCACTTCTTTCTTAGATTTCTATCCTTCTTCCCAATGAGATTTGTCTTGGTATGCCTTTTTTCATTTTGATTCTTATCTTCTTTTGGAATAGGTACTTCGTGTTGTTGAGATTCTTTCCTAAGATTCGAGGGTGATCGTTCTTCTTTATCTGGAATAGGTACTTCAATCTTCAGTGGTTCTTCTAGTGTTCTTGCAACTTCGACATCTGGGTCTCTAGTGTTAAATGGCTTTGATATGTTCTTTTGTTCTTCAATCAAGTGTCTGATATTTCTAGTCATGAATTATTTTAACTCTTGCTTCTTATGCTCTAAAACTTCCTCTTCTTCTTTCCTTCTGACCTGATCTCTTTCAATCCAAGGTTTTCCTAGTAGCATGGTAAATGGGGCATAGTTCTCAATAAATTTAATAATCTCAAAATATTCCTTTGTCGAAGTTCCATTGACATTCATAGGTATCCGGGTGAGCTTTCCACATAGGTTTATTAGCTTTCCCTTGAATAGTTCTATTCCTCCTAAGGAAGGAAACCTAGCATGCCTCCCTATAGCTTCCCAAGTTCTCACTGTCATGATATTCACCCGTGTTTCTTCATCTAGAACACAGTCAATGTCAAAGTCTCCTATTCTTTCTTCAAGGCATTATTTTTCTTTGACTATCTCCGATAATCTGACATGTCGGTGGTCATTTAGGGTTTCTTTCTTTTGTAGCAATACTTTCTCTGATTCTTTCTGGGATTCTGTCATAATATTAGATTTTGGATTTGCCTTAGGGTTTTCTTGTCTCATGTTCATTTCTTCAATCTTAGCAATCATTCTAGGGAAATCCAATACTTCATGGTCCATAGCTTTGCAACAAAGACAACTAGGTCTTCTCCCAGGGCATTCCTTAGCAAGATGTCCTGGTTTTCTGCAACTATAATAGAGGGTTAATCCTCTCTTTATTTTAAATGATTCCCCCGCCTTTCCTGTACTGCGCACTAGGATCATGGTATCTAACCTACAAAAAATTCTTTCTAGGATCCTGCATACACTTATTAATCCAAACATTCTTTCTATGCATAGGTATAACATATTTTTCACTATTTTTATCAGATCTACTCATATCAAATCTTCTTTCATCTATTAATACCCTAGTTTTCAAGCCATGATAGAATCTATCAAACATACCTAGATCCATACTGTTGAAACAAAAATTTATACTTATCTTACTTCTACAGAGCACAAAGCTTCCAGATCTTACCTCTTTTCTTCAGATCAGACTTATTTTCCTTAGCACAGAGCTTGTCAAACTAATAGAGTACTGTGCACTAGAGCAACAAATCTACGCACAGAGATTTCATAATTTTAGGTCAGATCTTTGCACATAGATTATTCTTCCTCAGTTCCCAACAATCACAGTTTCAGGTCTCGGCAACAAAACCATTTGCTGGCACAGGGGCAGAACCAGGGTTTAACACTACAAAAATGCACCAACAAAATCCTAACTACCGGCCCTTTTGGCAACACCTGCAAAGAAGATGAAGTCTTACCCGAGGTAGAGGCAGGGGTGGTTGTAGGACTTAGGTGTCTGCAACCTTATATGGGACACATATATGTGATTAAAATACTTAATATAGCACTTAGCACCGTCAGTTCATTACTATTTAACCAATATATACTTCGCGGATAAAAAAAAGCATCACAACATTCACCTAGATATAATGTATATAAGAACTTACCATAAGGGATTAGATCAGATCTAGCATATTCAAGAACTAAGCAAGTTCAAAGGAGTCAGATCTAACATATAGATTCATCATAAGCACAAAGCATAAACAAATCTATCTATCTATACCAAAGCACTTAGCAAGTAACACATAAACACATCAAAGCATCGCACAGAGCATGATACAACAATATTTACATGGTTCACCCACACCCTGGGGATACGTCCACCAACTCTTCTACTTTATTAGCTCCAATCAGTCATCTACATGCACATAACCACAAAACCCTTACTCCGCATAGGATAGGAGATTTGTGCAGCTTGCTAGATCCTCCTTCCTTGCATTACAACACAAAGCCTTCATAGTCTCTTACAATGAATTGCACTTAGCCTTGCAAGTCTCACATAGTATGCTTGAATCCTTACACTTCTTGATCACACAGATCCAACTCTTAGCACTTAGCCAACTTGCAAAACTCTTGCGCACTATTCAACTACTTCTTACATTTCCTAGCCTTCTATTTATACATACAAAATAGGCCTAAACATGGGTAAACCCATGGGTCGACATCCAATTATCGTTACATATTCCAAAATCCCCAAAAAGGACCCAAAAAGGGGGTGATATCCCATGATCCTTGCTTCGTCTTGCACTCCATCTTCGATAGGCTGTCGAAGTCCCAAAATAGGTCAAACTTGACCAAGGATCTCCCAAAATTTGGTCAAGGGCCAACAGAGATAAACTCTTCAAGGTAATATCACTACAAAATCTTCCTCCTTTGTACTCTGTACTTTTTCTTTCACTTTCTATCTTTCAACATTATCTAGGAGTTTCTTCTACGCTCCCACATTGTATTGACATTGGATGTATATTTCAGTCCCATTGACCTACTTTTGTGGTCATTTGTTGGACATTAATAACATTATCTTATCTTATCTACATCTCTAGCAATTGTTAACAATTGACCATGGATGCCTTTTCAATTTCAAAAATTTGTTTGAGATTGAGTCACCCTCTTCCATCTTCATTAGAAACACTATTCTTTATTAACATCATAACCTCTCTATTCTTCAAGTGAAAGACTTCTTGCCCATTCTCATCATCAAAGTTTCTCCTACCCTTTCATGTAACCAATCCTAACAATCCATTGCATTGGAATCTGGTAAGCATACATTGTTTCTAGACATTAAAATTGTGACCATTGGACTTCTTACTAGGGTTCAACAATATATACAAGAAATGGAAGCCACTGACTCTTGAATGGAATGGAAAAAATTACACATTGGTTGCCTTGGGATTTGTACCTATCGATGTGTTAATGTCACTTTGCATTGGAATTTGTAATTTTTTATGCAAGGGCCTATAACGGCTTGCTACATGTCCAAAAAATTGCATTCTCTTTTAGAAAGAAATTTTCCTTCAGAAATTCTTCTAAAATAAACTTGTAGATATCCGAAATTCTTCCCTAATTTGTGTGCCATCGTGAAAAGAGATGTGTTTTTGCTCCTTCTTTTCAACATCCTTTCTTGAGCTATTTTCCAATGGTTACTCAATATAGTGGCATTGATACTTGTGTGATACAGACAACCTTCAACAAAACAATGATTTTGTCCTCTTTCTAGCTCTGAAATAGTTTAGTTGATGGCCAAGTTGGGGTTTCCTTTCATGCCAAGTTTTCCCTTGCTTATGTGCTAATTACCATAGGTGGACGCAAGCTTGTATATTTCTATTATTATTAAAGGAAATGAATTAGGTTCAATTTCTTATGCTTAACATGCATGTGCATGATAGAGGGTGCCTCATTCAACAATTTCACATTGACTAATTATCTTGGTTGAGTAATGAGGGTGCATTCACTAGGAGTTACACTCCTATTTCATCTTTGACTCATGGAGGGAAAATTACATTAGAGAGGGGTTATATCCTATTATTGGAATATAGTATGACACCCTTTGAAGGATGGATTTAACTCCTAATTTTGGAATATGAGTATGGTGCATTAGAAGAGCAGTTACACTACTATTTTTTGACCAAATTTGGCAGCAAACTTGCTGCAAATTTCTGACAGAATTATGAAAACAATGAGGTTACACCACTATCAAGTTATTATTGGCATGAAGCCTCCCCATTCCTAGCAGCAAGAAAGTACCCACTTAAGGAGTTACACACTATTCTAGGCAGTGGAAAGAGGGCTCATTATTAGAGTAGATGTAGAAATTTCCAAAATTCAGCTTTAATGCAACTTCGTAAATTTTACCTCTTTCCTAGAGTTTCCCAAATATAGTCCTTGATAATTTACATACTTATGGATGATATTGAATATAATAAAACAATATAAATAGTAGATTATATTTCACTTCTTAACAACCCTAATCCACTAGGCAATTCAAGAGAAAAAAATATCAAGTTTATGCCACATGTTTCAACATTATAGGGAAATCTTATCATGCATAAAGTAGATCTAAAAGTCACTTCATGACAACAATAATTATAGCAGTAAATTATGTCTTATTGTCTTCAATATCATTGTTAAACCCTTAATAATTTCAACCTCGGGGGTGGCCTTTGTGCCTATGGTTGGGTTTCCAATATTGGGTTTCCAATATTGTTATATATTGGGTGACTCCTAGATTAATTAGTGTGTGTTGTTTGTTCTCCTTAGTTTTCCTTAGGATTGAGTCTATGTCTAATGGAATTAGTTATGGGGTCTTCCAACTAGCATCGTGTCATATTACTACAACTTGTTTTCAAGTGTCATTTGACTCTAAACATGCCCCTATAATGCCTAGATAGTATACCAATAGTAATAGAGCATAATACTATTTCTGTATTACATCTTGATTGACTGACTATTTCTATCATTAATGGTGTTATAGGACGTACAAGAAAACATGTATTTTCCATATCTATCTTCATTGAGTGAGGGAATTTTAGGTAGAATAGAGGAAAGTGAGACATCTAGTAGGTCTAACAAGCGGAGATCAACTAGAGGTGAGAAGATCAGAAGAAAATTCCGTAGACACATGGAATTTTTTATTGTGAAAGGAGGAGGATGCTCTTATGATCATGAGAGAATACAAGACATCGAGGTTCCCTTGAGGTACAAAAATATAGTTAAACGATGGATACCCAAGGATCTTCCTGAAATAAACAATGATTTTTGTGTAAATGAAAGGATATACCAGATTGCTCCATCGCCATTACATGGTTTGGGGATATTTTATATGGATGGCATAAATTTCTATTACGACAGATTAAATGAATTTATATAGTATGTCAGACCCTGTTATATCTACAAATATTGGATATGAATAGTCTAATATACAAAAAGTATGCGAAGATATGGCTTGGCTGCAAATTATATACAACTAAAAGACAATGATCAAAATAAAGGAGAAAATATCTATATTGATGAAAGGCCAAAAGAAATGGGGAATATTCCAGGGTTTATAAATAGTACATGACCCTCGACCACAAATAAGCAACCCAACTGCGTATTTGAGGAGCGTGATGGAAACCATGTATTCGTATGTGCAATAAAATCAATAGCTACACAGGAAGAGTTATTGATTGATTACAATTTGAATCGAATAGATACAGACGTTGCTATTATGGGGGTGGTACATATACTAATTTCCCTAAGCAATGACTCTTATATTTTATGATGTTCTCCATGTTCTTTACGGTGTTAATCCATTTGGAGAGATTCAACCACATTACTTAGTGTGGCCTATTTTTGTTATCAACAATAACATTCCTCCATGGATGTCAATAAAGAGGGAGGATTTCTCATACATTTGAATTTATTTCTCATGATAATGATCACGGTTCTAATTTTACTGTAATGTGTTAGGCTCATCGTGGTAAATCAAAAGCAGCCTCAAAATAGGTAAACGAACAACAATTTTTGAATTTGCATTTAATGTGCATTTTATTTATGTGGCGATCAATTATTTTATTTTTTTACATAACTAAATTATCATTTATTTTGTTGAATATGTAGTCATCAGGACATGATGTTGATGATCATTCACTCAAAGAAATGGATTTTTATGAATCCCCCGACCCTATGGTTTTAATTAAAAAAAAAGATCAATAAAGAAAACATGGAACTAGCTCACTTGTCAAATATTTTAGATCAAACTCTTAAGGTCAAAGAAAGGATTAGAGAAGTTATGACAAGGATTAACACATATAATTTAATAACCATAATTTCAATCGGTTTTATTTTTATGTCATAAGATTAATTATGAAAGCTTGATTTTTAATATTTACATTATCTAAACGAAAAAATGTTTTCTTTCTTATATAGATATTTTTGGATCACGTTAACCCCAACATGCATGGTGTCGGTAGTAGTGGCATTGCATAGATGCCACAGGGTCCCGACGCAAGCCCTCATCTACCTGTTAGGACACGACTATTCTGATCTCCACCTTCCACACCATTAGGTGGGAGCCACGACACGCACCCCAAGAAGTAGCCACACATGTAGGCTCTAGAGGTGGTGACAAAGATGAGGATAATTTTTTGGCCAACTATATGGTTGCTTTTCTTAAAGAAATATGTGTGACCAGCATGGGGACCCTTAAGGACACATTTATGGTCAACCAGGAAGGGATTCCATTAAAGCAAGTTAAAGTCCCGGGTAATTTTTAAAATTTTAATTCTTTCATGTTCTCTATGTAGACAAATATAAATCATATAAATTAATAATCATATATAATCTTTTTCTGTGTAGGGAACAATGATTTTTATAGGTCCTTGGAGAACAAGGTGTTGCTAATTTTTGGGCCCACCATACGAGAGAGGTGGAATTGGTGGAATTCCCATAATTCCAACCTCAAAAAAGAATTGATGGATTATCTTGAAATCCTTTTTGGTGTAGACACATTTAATAAGACCTTGGCCACCTCCGCAACTAGACAATATTTAAAATATACACGAGAAATGTATAGGAAGAACTTGAAACAAAATGATAGGTACGAGTGTCCTCTGATGATTCGAGAGAGGGACTGGAAGGCCCTCATTGAGGATGCAAAAGAGAAGAAAATGACAGATGAAGGAAAAACACCCTCTGGTCCTAGAAGGTAAATTACAATTTCAATTCAATACCTTCAATTTTTTTTAGATATAAATAAAAGTGTGGTATATATTAACATACTTGAAACTTTTGATGATAGGTTGATTGACACTTCAAAGGAAACAAAAGCAAGGCTTTCCAAATGTGGCCAGCATAACCTAGGTCAAGGCGATTACTTGAAGTTGCAGTCATGAATTGTAAGTACCCAAATATATTATTTGTATCTCCTTCAAACTTTTAGGTAATTGCAGCCAATAAAATTAAAAATACATACTCTTATGCAATGCGGGGTGATGAGTTCGGTACTGAAAACACAGAGGAAGACCTCCAACTTTGTTACAAGTACGACTATAAAGTTGTTGTTGAACACCGGAAAAGCTTGGGGCAGTTACCAAGAACCACTTTGTAGGATAAGGTAAATAAAAATCAATCCACATTAACATTTATTATTAATATAATACATTCATGTTTGATATCATTGATAAATTTAATGTGTTACAACTTTGTTTTAATCAGGGGAGCAACATTGTCAACCAACCCACTAGTTTGGAGACTAGTGTGTTGATAGTTGTTTGCAACCAAAAGATGGTTCTCTCGTGCAGTCCCTTTCCACTGGGGTGCAACCCCACGATGGTGCTATGACCGAGACACATGACGGTAATATGGTTGTATTTTAATCATATACTTAATAATTTCATAGTTATACATTTTGTACTTATATTCTTTTTTACTTATACATTTATGATTGTCCTTATAAAGTTTGTGGTCTCAATGGAAGAGAATTTTGTACTTGAGGGTCGCACAGTTGAAGAGGAGAATGTGTGGACAACCATTCCAATGGTGTCGACCAGTGCACTAGGTAAATAATAACATTACAGGTGTTTTTTTTAATATTACTGAACTAGTTCAATGATATTTAAAAACCGACCATCTAAATTTTATTTTATTTTCTTTTGTAGGAAATGCCTCATCACAATGGCTTCCATTACCCTGTGAGTACCGTGCGACTAGGCGTCCTATGTGTGAGAGGACACAATCACAATGATATTTTGAAGAGCACACAGAGAACAAAGACATAGATATTGATGAAATTCTTAGGAACTATAGAGCTAAGAAGAAGAGGTTGACTAAAAGTAATAAATGATGTTGTACATGAATATTTTAATAACTATTTAATATAAAATCTATTTTCAATGAAATACTTTTTTTTACTTGTTGGGTCGCCAAAATGTCATTCTTTTACCAACCTTTTACTTCACTTTTCACCATATTTCTCTTTCCCGCAGCCTTACATTAAGACCATTTTCGAGATTACATATGATTTTAGACCTATTATTTTCCAAAGCATTCATTTTAGTATTTTGAGTGAGTTTACGATTAAATTTTGGAAAAATAACATGTTTTCACTTATATATCATAGTGGGATGAGTTCTATGATGTTTACAATTGCATTTTAATACTCCAACCAAGTCATATGATGGAATATAATAAAGTCTCTTTTCACATCAATTTCCATTCTCTTGTTTTTAGATGTAAAGTGCTTTAGTGTAGTGTATGATGTTATGGAATAGTTGTTGCTTTTCTCTTAGGAGAATTGAGCTCACTCCAAATGGATCAAGGAAACATTTTATTTCATTGTAAACAATTGTGAATATTTGTATGTATATATGGTTTGTTTTGCTGTAAATATTTCAAAAGATTTATATGTTGGGTATTGGGGAATTGAGAGTAATGTGAGTGGGGGCGGGGGCGAGCCATAAGAGCTTCCTCCTTCACGTGGTTGGCCCTATTCAATAGAGAATAATTTATTAGAGCCATTTAATCTCGGAGAAAACCTTCATCGATCCAATGGAGCAACAACAAAGTCAATGTTGACTTTATTGTTGCTACATCAAATCAAGGGAGGCAGTTTGATCAAATATTAGACGTGTGGCTCCAATAAATTATTCTCGAAACTAAGAGGAGCTCATTCAGGTATGTTCTAAAACTCTCATAAAAATGCATCTTAGAGTAAATAATGCACTACAAATATGAATTGTATTGATTTTGTAGATATTTATGGAGGTTGAATGATTTTGGAAAGTACTTTAAGATCTTTCTTCGTCGATTGAGGGAAGATCAAGACTAACAAAGGGTCATACAATTGAAGAGAAACACATGGGGGAAACCATTCCAAATGTACTGCCGACTAGTTCATTAGATCAGGTGTGATTTCTCCTTTCAGCATAGTTTATATAGCCATCAATTCTAGTTATGTTTAATGTTTATGAATTATTATGTGATTATTTATTAATGCAGGGTTTGTTATGTGATAATTTATTGAGGTATATCATATGTTTATTAGTTGTAATGTTCTCATATTGCATCCAGTAATGGTAGATATGATTCCATTTATATTGAGTGAAAGAAACATTGGCTTCCTGTATGGATTGATGAAGTGTTATTTCATGCATCTATTGCTAGAGGCCCCCCTAGAATAAGGCCAAATGAACTGAGAAAAATTTCCATAAATAGTGTTATTGTACTATGCCTCTTTTTTTCTAGGAATTGTTCCAGATCATGAAGCTTGTACTGTTACCGTCCATCCTAATATAAATATCATCTTCTTCTATGTTTGTTTCATAATTTTCTTTCCATATCCATTTCCATAGTTCATTTTTACCTTTGAGTCATCACATGGATACAACAAATTATTAGTGATCTATTTTGAGCCATAAAATAAATGACTTTCATTTGACAAACTTCTACAAGTTTTCTCAAATTGCTTTCTAGATCACTTTAGGCTTATTTATTGGGCCTAGTTAAGTGCAAACAACTTGTATCCTTGCATTTTGATCATGAAAACCCAGAAAGTTCTTCAACGATACAATTTTCCTCCTTTACGCAAAGTCACCCGGGGATGATAAGTCTATGTATGAACACAAAGAGACAGAAAGGAATTAGATCATGGGGACATACACCCTCTCACTAGATATCCATTTATCTTAGCTTCATACATCATTTCATAAAATCAAAATTGAAGGTATTACACTAAATATATCTCAATTTAGTCCAAAACATCAATTTTGGGAGTGGTGTTGAGAGAATTATAAATGTTAAGTTATCAAGAGAGTAAGGTCAATTTTCTTTGGAGGTGTTCTCCATAGGTTTTCCACATCCCACTCTTCCATGTCATCCACACTCCACATTCTCCTTTCCCTCCACATCCATTTTCTCCACATTCCTTTTCTTCCACATCCCACTCTTCCACATTCCTTTGCATTCCCTTACTCTCCCCTGCATTCTATATTCCTCCCTTTCCCACCTCCAAATCCTCCCCACTACAAATTTTTGCATCCATGCGGACCTCCTCTATGCTCACTCCCCTCAACCTCCTCTCTACATTCCTATCTCCACTCACCCCTGCATCACCCCTATCCCTCTACCTCCACACCCGTTTTTCCATGCAAGATGCAGAGGTGACCTCCTCCATAGCTCCACACTTGTTTTCTTCCAAATATGTTTTATCTATCCTAAGTTTTTTTCCCCTTCCCCTTGCACACATTCCAAGACACCTTTCATCAAACCACAAGATGACATGTGTCACACCCAACCAAATAATGACATGCGGATTTATCCTAGCTGGACACTTGGCAAGTATGGTTTGCTAGTGGTGATTGAGCAATGGCATGGAAAGGTTACTAGGTGGCGATATGGCAACCAAAAATTACACTAAAAACAAGATACATACATTTTACATGTCTCAATCTCTTCTACCACACTCTATACTAATAAGGAAGCACTCTTCTTTATAAAGAGCTCAATCTGCCCTCCCAAAATGCATGTGGGATAATAGGGCGAATTTTAATCAATAACTCAGATTGCACAAGGAAACTAATCGACAATGGCTAAGTCTCCATCTTTCAAGGGCCATATGTTGATCTCTCGGTGTCGATATTGGGTAAAAAAGAGATCATCGGAAAGATAAGAAGGCAGAGAACATATTGGTTGTAGTTTTAGGGATGAATCTTGCAATATTTTTCTAAAACAATCAAAGAACATTCGAATATGTTCCATGGGAATAAACTTGGATTGGTTTGGAACCTTGACTTCCAGAGCTCATAACTCGATATACATGTATCCAAATTTTGAAAAAAAGATTTCATTGGAAATATAAAATCATGAATAATGACTTGAGAATGGTTTTCATGGCTAGAATATCAATTATCAAGATCAAAAAATTAAAATGCAGTCATAATTATATATGGAAGCTAGAATTTATTTATTTAGGATAAAAGTTTATTAAATAATATTCATAAAGATCAAAAGTAGGCCCTAGTTGGGGGCACAAATTTCTATGTACACCTTTGACAAGGGACATTTAATAAGGCATTGATTATGTGACCTAGTCATTATTTCATAAAGGGATAAGTAAATGACAAATTGGAAAAGGGGAAAAAACCCTAACTTCCAAAGCAACTGCAAGAGGATGCATAAATCATTACAAAATATGCATTTAACGACATTCACAGGGTTCACTTCCTAGATTTCATGCCTTTCCCAATATTTTAAATTTGTCTACTATGACTTTACCTTCCACTTTTCCTTCCCAGTTGTTATTTTCCATTAGGTTTTTTCATGAATGCTATGCCACAGGAAAACCTAATAATGATCAGTTCTTTATTTGTTTTTTTCCAGGAAAATAAAATATGTTTTCCCTAACAAAATCCCTCTCTACTAAAGTGTTGTCCCATGCAAATAAAATATGTTTTCCCTCACAAAAACCCCCCACTATGATACCAACAAAACATAAATCCCAACCTAGGGAGCACCACCAAGGGATTATTACATCACAATGCATTATCTACTTAGAAAAAATATAGAACACTAAAATATATGTAGTACCACCCTTCTAACGCAAACTTAGGAAAAAATACATCAACAATGGTAATGACATCATCAAACACATTTCCCCCTAAGTCGTTTCTAATATCATAATTTTATATCACCTAAGAACATCACACCAAGGAAATATGTATCACCACACTACAGCCACATCATAAGTTAGTGAAAAAAAAGAAAATGCTAACTCCATCCAACCAACAAGTATTCCCCTCATCATACATCCAACATAAGGACCATGTAGAACACCCCATCCTAGTAACAAACCTACATCATGGTATTAACACCCCTCCTAGTAAAAAATCAACATCATGATATTAACACACCTAGTCACTATGATGCTCCATAGAGAAGATAACACATGAAGAAACAAACACTTGTGTGTCAAGAGATTGATCCATCAAGAAAGACATGAAAGTAGCACTAAAATCATGATATAAACAAAAAACATGACCATCCACCAAGAAGAGAATGTTTTCATGTTTACAAACAGAAGGTAGAGTATGCATGTTGTCATTGATGGAAAGATTAGAAATCAACACGACGATCACAAACAAGAGAAAGTGGCAAGATCAGAAGCGTAAGCTCAACAATGAAGAGAAACAATGATTGTTGGATCACCCATCCTGAATTCCTGATGGCCGTCAGATTTTAATTTAGACAGGAGGAGCATGTAGAAGAGGATAACAGATCTCAGGAATCATATTTGAGTGCGAGGACCGACCGTCGTTAGATCCAGAAGCACGAGAATGATATTTAAGTGCAAGGTGAAGTGGACTTACAAAGTCCCGAACGCAGGGGGACCGTTCAATTCGAAGGGCACGGGGTAGCAGATGAGGAGTTTCACAAATTCTTGAATCAAGTGAATAGAGGTGAGCTAACCTCTAACTCCATGAAATGCAAAATCATGATGAAAATCATGGTCGTTGAAGCTAGAGGACACATGGCGAGCGATTGGCATTTCGTTGACTTGCACATTGGAGGAGTCGAAGGAATATGACACAGGAACTTGCAACATGCGAAGTCACGAAATGATCTAGATCGCCAGATCACCAAATTTATAGACCGTTGATATGAAAAGAAAAGTGCCTGAATGTTTGGCTTGTGGTCATAGCCAAGGTCACGTCGTCGAAGCATGAAGGGAGGAGCTAGCGCATTGCTAAGCCCCATTTAAGATATTGCGACATGGGAGAGTCGAGATGTCTCATTACAAGAATTCTGAAATGCGAAGTTGAAAAATCACTTTATGTTTAGCACTCAGTCACAGCCAGTGGGCATATGGGATAAATGTGAGACCCTGCGGGTGTAATCCAACGGTGATGATTAATCGGGAATTTGATCGAAGGGCTACTATTTTTCACCTCATTGTTAATTGTTCGGTTACGATTCAGTTAGCATACTTGAATCATAGTTCTTCGACATTTGGCAATTCAGTTTTTGATGCATTTCCTTAGAAATCGGAGGGAGATATCATAAAAGAGAAATGCATGTGACTGTGTGATGTTGGTTGTTCTCACTGAAAAATCAGTTGAACTGGGAGAAAGAAAAATCACAGTACGCACAGTGTGAGTTCAAAATCAGAGATGAGAAACAAAAGTTGAACATAACATAAAAAGTGAAGAGAGAAGAATGAACACATATCAAAGAGCTTGAGAGGAACAGAGAAAGAATATATAAAAAGATATAGCAAGTCAATTTAAGTATGAATAAAGCAGAAGAATAGTGAAGCAGAGAAGAAGTGCAGAACATAGAAGAAGTGGTAAGAATTGATATATCTATATTGTTTGTTATTAAATCATTTATTTATAATCAGGGAGGTAGGGTGGTTCTAGGGAGGATTGTAGTCCTCTATTATTCAAGTTGGTGCTTGAATACTGGAAGTTGAAGCTTTCATCTAGTTGTGGCTAGAAAATAGGGTGGCAAGGTGGTCCTTGGGAAAACACAGAGTTTTCTGTATGCAAGTTGGTGCTTGTAGAAGTGGAAGTAGGTGCTTCCATCCAATTGGTGTTGGAACACTCAAGGAGTTGGTTCTTCCTTCTAGTGGGTGCTAGAGAAACCAGAGAGTTGGTGCTCTCAGCAAGTTGCAGCTTGTAAAACTGAGGTGGTAGCCTCATTTTGAGTTGGTGCTCAAAGATAGATGATGTACATAACTTAAAAGACTGTCTATCATTTGAAGAAGAAGAGGTTTTCTCCCTTTATGGGTTTCCTCGTGAAAATCTGTCTCTATGTATATCTTGTGTGTGACTGATATTCATTATTTATGTTGTTCATATCTTGTATAATATTGATGGTCACTTGGAAGAGATTAAAAATTGTTTGAATAGTGATAAATTGTTTAAGCATAGTAACAATTGATTCACCCTCCCCTCTCAGTTGTCTTAGTAATTTCAACAATTGGTATTAGAGAGGGTTCCTTTTATTTAAAGGTAGATCTGTAAGCTTAAACATGAAAATTCATTAAGGGACTTCAACCAATAAGCCTTCTTTGTTTCATGGAACAAATTTTTCCTTCTGGAAGGTTAGAATGAGACCATACATAATGGCCTTAGGTGCTGATGTTTGGGATGTAGTAGAAACTGAATATATAAAGCCGGTTGTGCTAGCTTCTAAAGATGATAAGTTAGAATTTAGTTTCAATGCAAATACAATGAATGCTATTTTGAATGGACTTGTTGAAGCTGAGTTTGTAAAGGTGATGCATCTTGAATCTGCCAAATAAATGTGGGATAAACTTATTAGCAGTTATGAAGGAAATGAGAAAGTAAAAGATGCCAAACTTCAAACATATATATTGAAATTTGAACAACTAGAGATAAATGAAGATGAAACAGTTAGCAAGTATTTTTTAAGAGTTGAAGAACTTGTGAATGCCATGAAAGGTCTTCGTTAGAAGATTTAAGAATCATTTTTAGTTCAAAAGATTTTAAGATCTTTTCTTGATAAATTTAATCCAAAAGTTTATGCAATAGAAGAACTAAATGATCTTAAAACTATGTCCATTGATCAAATCCTAGTAAATCTAACTACATATGAAATGAGAATTAGTAAAGATAAATCCATTACTAGAGAAGCATTTTTTAAAGCAGACAAGAATACTGATTCAGAACTAGATGATATTGAGGAAACATTTGTGAGAAGATTAAAGAAATGATCGGGCAAATACCAAGGCAAGTTTCCCTTCAAATGATTTAACTGTGGTAAAATGGGTCATTTTGCATCTAAGTGTCCTCACCATAAAAGGGACCATAACTCTGATGATGAAAATAAATACAAATTTAAGAAAAATGGTAAAAAGAAAAGTTTGTGTGCAAACAATGACGACTCCTCAGAAGACATAGATAGTGATTCATCCTGCGAAGACAAAGTGAATGATTTTATGCTTATGGCTATCCGATATCTTGATGATGAACACACAGGAGGTGAAATGGATGACGAGGAAGCTGTGGTGGATATGGAAGGTGAATTAATCAATGCTTTGGAAGAAATTGATAGACTCGGATTTAAGAAGAGAAAACAAAAACAGTTGTTGATACAATTTAAAATGAATGGTAAAAAACCTGATGAATATTTTTCCTTGCTAAAAGTGGAGTTACAAGAGGCAAAGAAAATAGAGGAAATTATGAAACAACAATTATCAGAGAAGAAAGTGAGATGTGAAGCCTTAGAAGAAGATATAGTAAAAACCAAAAAAGAGATGGAGAAGTTTAAGGCATTGTATCACCAAAATCTGTCAAGTATTAAAGCATCAGAAGGATTAACCTCCATTCTAAATCAGCAAAGGAATCCAAAGTTGAAATTTGGCTTTGGATATGAAGAAGGATCAATTAGTGATCATCCAAGTAATACATAATCCATCATGTTTGTCAAATCTACAATCATTGACAACAACCACTCTGTAGAAACAAAGAAAGAAAATCAGCCACCAAGAAGGAATGAAAGAAAAAGTACCAGAACCAAATCTGTAGATCAAAGAAATTATCAACAAGGAAGAAATCAACCTACTCAAAGAAGACAGTCTTTTTCTAGGTACAAAGGATTTTTCTATGGATATTGTTTTTTCTGTTCTAACTTTGGACACAAAGCTATAACTTGTTCTTTAAGATTTAGATATGAGGAATCAAGATACTCAAGGTATAATTATCTACCACAACAAATATCGAGACAGCCAAGCAACAAACAACCACAAACTATAATTCATGTGATGGCTGGGAAAAGGACACAGGTGAAACATAACAACAGTTATGAGCATAAAAATCATTATGATCTGTTATTCAGTGAACTAGAATATTAAGTCTGCCATAACTATGGACACAAAGTTGCAGATTGTCGATTAAGGAATTATAAGCCAGATTTGAATCCCATTGTTGAAAATTTCAAGGTTTGGAAGAAGAAAGAAGATGACAAGTGTGGATTAGTGTTATCATCCCAAAGACAAAATAATCCCTAGTATATTGATACTGGATGTTCC
Source organism: Picea sitchensis (assembly GCA_010110895.2). Classification (NCBI taxonomy): domain Eukaryota; kingdom Viridiplantae; phylum Streptophyta; class Pinopsida; order Pinales; family Pinaceae; genus Picea; species Picea sitchensis. The sequence continues at coordinate 82,382 of SNQJ01S0021017.1, read as the reverse complement.
AAACATATGAATGGAGACAAAAGTAAGTTTCTAAATCTAAGTGAAAGAAAATCATGGAATGTAACTTTTGGAAACGTTGCACTAGGAAAAATAAAAGGTAAAGGAATGGTAAGTCTGAGTAATGGCAAAGGAAAAGATCAAGATGTGTTGTTTGTAGATTGTCTGAAACATAATCTTCTTAGTGTCAGTCAAGTCTGTGACCGAGGATGTGAATTTATTTTTACTTCTAAATATTGTAGAATAAAATCCATGAATTCAGGATAACTGATTGCAAAAGGAACAAGAACATAAAACAATGTTTATGTGTTAAAAGAAGAAAAAGAAGAATGCCACTTAAGCAAGTATGATGAAAGTTGGCTATGGCATAGGAGACTTGGACACCTAAATTTTGATCATATAATCAAGCTTAGAAACAGTGGGGCAGTAAAAGATCTTCCAAAGATATCAAATCCATATGATTATGTTTGTAAACCTTGTCAAATAGGAAAGCTTTCTCGAACATAGTTCAAATCTAAAAACTTTCCTTCAACATAAAAACCTCTTCAGTTAGTACATATGGATTTATGTGGACCATCAAGAAAATAAAGTACAGGAAAATAAAACTATTTTATGTTGATTATTGATGATTATTCTAGACTAACATGGGTTTCCTTTTTGAAGGAAAAATCTGAAGCATTTGAAAAATTCAAAGTGTTTAAGGCTCTAATTGATAATCAAACAGGACAAAGATTGAAGGCAGTGTGGTTTGATAGAGGAGGAGAGTTTAGTTCATGGAACTTCAAAGAGTTCTGTGATAAACATGGAATCAAACGAGAATACACTATTCCAAGGAATCCACAACAAAATGGAGTAGTTGAGAGGAAGAATAGATCAGTTCAACAGATGGAAAGATCAATGATGAATGGAAGGAATATGGCTCAGACATATTGGGTGGAAGCAATCCATACAGTTGTTCATATCCTTCACAAATCTCATCTTAGGCCATACAATGACAAGACTCCTTATGAACTATGGTTTGGAAGACCTGCTTCAATCAAGCATTTTAATGTCTTTGGGAGTAAATGTTACATCAAGAATAATGATGAAAATATTGGCAAATATGATGACAGGGATGATGAAGGTATCTTCTTAGGTTATGCTACAAGCAATAAAGGATACATATGTTATAATAAGAGGCTGCATAAATTGGTTGATTGTATCGACATAAAAGTTGATGAAAAAATCCCAGTACATAATGTAAGCAGTATTGAACCAATCACATAAGATATAGTTGAAGTTGAAGATGAACACGTCCAAGGATCAAAAAGAGAATAATCTAAATCAAATGAAGACACAAATACTCAGGCTGACACAAATCAACAAAAAGAAACAAAACCACCTCTCAGAATTGTCAGAAAGAATCATCCTGAAAATCAGATAGTTGGAGATATAAATAAAGGAGTTCAGAAAAGAAGGAAATTGACTAAAGACTCAGAAAAATCTCAGGTTTCTTTTCTATCTATGATTGAACCTAAAAATTTTGATGAATCCAACAAGCATGGTGATTGGATTAGAGCTATGAATGAAGAGCTTGATCATATTGAGAAGAACAATACTTGGGAGCTTGTTCTTAGACCTGAAGATAAGAATGTAATAGGTTCCAAATGGGTGTTCAAGAATAAAATGAATGAAAAAGGACAAGTTGTTAGGAATAAAGACATATTGTTCTGTAAAGGGTATGCACAAGTTGAAGGATATGATTTTGATGAAACCTTTGCACCAGTGGCAAGATTGGAAGCCATCAGAATGTTACTTCCATATTCATGTCATAAGAACTTTAAAGTATATCATATGGATGTTAAGTCAACATTTCTTAATGGATATCTAGAGGAAGAAGTATATATGGAGCAACCTGAAGGATTCTCATTGACAGATAATCCTGATTATGTCCGCAAGCTTAAGAAGGCTTTATATGGACTAAAACAAGTACCACAATCTTGGTATTATAGACTGGACAATTTTTTACAAGACAAAGGATTCAAGAGAGGTAATGTTGATAGCAATCTCTACATTAAGTCTGAAGGTGATGATTTACTAATTGTTTTGGTTTATGTAGATGACATTATTTTTTGTTGTACTAATGATTCCTCTATCTAGTGGTTTTCTAACTCTATGCAAACAGAGTTTGAGATGTCCATGATAGGAGAACTGTCATACTTTCTTGGTTTACAAGTAAATCAGTGTTCTGCAGGAATTTTTATTGCTCAAGAAAAATATTTGAAAGAGATGTTGAAGAAGTTCCAGATGGAAGACTCTTCCCCTTTTAGTAAACCTATGGTGGTCGGTTGCAAGCTCATTAAATATGATATTTCACCTGATGTTGATCAAAGGACATATCGATCAATGATAGGAAGTATTTTGTACATCACAACATCCCGTCCTGATATAATGCAAGTTGTTGGAATGATAGGTCGTTATCAGTCTGCTCCTAAACAAAGTCATTTAGTAGTTGTAACATGGATATTCAAATACTTGAAGGGCACAATGACTTATGGTCTTTGGTATCCTAGAAATTAGAATATTTTGTTAACTCCTTATTCAGATGTTGATTGGGAAAATTGTGTGAATGAGAGAAAGAGCATCGGTTGAGGTGCATTCTTCCTGGGTGACTCGTTAGTATCATGGATTAGTAAGAGGCATGGATGTATTTCCTTGTCAACTACAGAGGTAGAGTACATTGTTGTTGCTACTTGTTGCACTCAGATTTTATGGATGATCCAAACTCTTGCAGATTTGAAGGTAAATTATATTGATTTGATTTCAATTCACTATGATAACACCAGTGCCATTAGTGTCTCCAAGAATATTGTTCTTCATTACAAGACTAAGAATATACCAATAAAATATCATTTTCTCAGAGAGAAGGTTACAAACAGAGTTGTTCAGCTGAATTATATTCCTTCCACAGAACAAATAACTGACAACTTTATTAAACCGTTAGCAACAACCCCTTTTGGATATCTTCATCAGAAGTTAGGGGTTATATCTTCTTTCGTATAATATGTTCACCTTGTCAGAGGGATTACTTATTGAATATCTATTATATTTCTGGTGAATATCGCTCTGGTCCTTCCGTTCATATTTTCCATGGGGAGTATGTGCCTGTCGCATATCTGATACCTTCGAAATATACTGCAACAACTTAGGGGGAGCATGTTTCTTCTTTGACATTGATGTCAAAGGGGGAGAAAGTGTGGTAATGGTAAGGATACTACAGTGTTATAGTTGGATGTTCAGGGGAGAGTCCAGCTCTTCAGGTTCTTCAAGGGGTTGGGGTTTCCATCAATGCCAAAGAGGGAGATTGTTGGCATGTTTACAAACAGAAGGTAGAGTATGCATGTTGTCAATGATGGCGAGATCAGAAATCAACATGATGATGAAAAACAAGAGAAAGTGGCAAGATCAGAAGCGTGAGCTCAATAGTGAAGAGCAAAAATGATCATTTGATTACCCATCCCAAATTCCCAATGGCCGTTAGATTTGAATTTAGACAGGAGGAGCACACAGAAGAGGAGAACAGATCTCAGGTGTCAGATCTAAGAGCAAGGACCGACTGTCGTTGGATCCAGAAGAACGAACATGATCTTTAAGTGCAAGGTGAAGCGGGCTTACAAAGTTCTGAAAGCAGGGGGGTCGTTCAATCCGAAGGACACGTGGTAGCAGATGAGGAGTTTTGCAAATTTGTGAATCGGGTGAATAGAGGTGAGCTAACCTCCAACTCCATGAAATGCAAAATCAGGATGACAATCCTGGTCATTGAAGCCAGAGGATAGATGGCGAGCGATTGGAATTTCGTTGACTTGCACATTGGAGGAGTCAAAGGAATATGACACAGGAACTCACAACATGCGAAGTCATGAAATGATCTAGACCGTTGGATCACCAAAGTTCTGGACCATTGATCTGACAAGAAAAGAACCTAAATGTGTGGCCCATGGTCATAGCCAAGGTCATGTCATCGAAGGATGAAGGGAGGAGTTATCACGTTGCTAAGCCCCATTTCAGAGATCACGACATGGGAGAGCCGAGATGTCTCATTCCAAGAAATCCGAAATGCGAAGTCGTGAAATCACTTTATGTTTAGTGCTCAGTCACAACCAGTGGGTATATGGGATAAATGCACGACCCTGCGGGTGTAATCCAATGGTGATGATTAATTGGGAATTTGATCGAAGGGCTACTATTTTTCACCTCATTGCTAACTATTCAGTTACGATTCAGTTAGCAGAATTGAATCATAGTTCTTGGACATTTGGTGATTTAGTTGCCGATGCGTTTCCTTGGAAATTGGAGGTGTAACTGAAATGGGGAGATATCATAAAAGAGAAATGCATATGACTATGTGATGTTGGTTGTTCTCAATGAAAAATGAGTTGAATTGGGAGAAAGAAAAATCACAGTATGCACAGTGTGAGATCAAACTCAGAGATGAGAAACAAAAGTTGAACATAACAGAAAAAGTGAAGAGAGTAGAATGAAAACATATCAAAGAGCTTCATAGGAATAGAGAAAGAACAGATAGAAAGAGACAACAAGTCAAGTCAAGTATGAACAGAGCAGAAGAATGGTGAAGCAGAGAAGAAGTGTAGAACATAGAAGAAGTGGTAAGAATTGATATATCTGTATTGTTTGTTATTCAATCATGTATTTATAATCAGGGAGGTAGGGTGGTGCTAGGGAGGATTGTAGTGCTCTGTTATTCAAGTTGGTGCTTGAATACTGGAATTTGAAGCTTTCATCTAGTTGTGGCTAGAAAACAGGGTAGCAGGGTGGTGCTTGGGAAAACATAGAGTTTTATGTATGCAAGTTGGTGATTGTATAAGTGAAAGTAGGTGCTTCCATCCAGTTGTTGTTGGAACACTTAGGGAGTTGGTTCTTCCTTCTAGTGGGTGCTAGAGAAACCAGAGAGTTGGTGCTCTCACCAAGTTACAGCTTGTAAAACTGAGGTGGTAGCCTTATTTTGAGTTGGTTCTCAAAGATAGATGATGTACATAACTTAAAAGACTTCCTATCATTCGAAGAAGAAGAGGTTTTCTCCCTTTATGGGTTTACTCGTGAAAATATGTCTCTGTGTATATCTTATGTGTGACTGATGTTCATTATTTCTGTTGTTAATATCTTGTATAATATTGATGGTCACTTGGAAGAGATTAAAAATGGTTTGAATAGTCCTAAATTGTTTAATAACATTAACAACTGATTCAACCCCCCCTCTCTCAGTTGTCTTAGTAATTTCAACAGAGAAGTGACCAAGATGTCCCCATCAAATGATCAAAAACCAAGGAGCGAAGAAGTTCCATGAAATTGTACATCAACAAGTCCATAAATATCTCCAAAGTAAACTCCACCAATGTGATGAAAATCACAATGTGGAATCTCATACAATATGAGGTGTAACAAGATCTAAGGTAAATTTGGGGGTAATTCGAGGGATTCCTCTCACCAAACTAGATGTCAGGAAACTAGATAATGGTCACTTTGTTGATCACTGCACCTAAGGATTTTCCCTCAGAGTGTACTAAAATGAAACTTATTGAGCTTGGCAAGCCATTTGGTAAAATTGTGAACACAAAAGTGAATGTCGGAGCTAATCACAACCAACGTTTTGTTGAATTTGTAAGTGTTTCCTTGATGATAGATTCTCTTTTTGTTTGTATAATTTTGTCTTTACCATGGAAGTGAGGCATTCATTGAATTATTAACTTTGTCTAAAATGGAAGCTCTCATAAGTCTATTTGGAAACCATGCCTTAAAAATTTTAGAAAAAAAATACCCACTCAGACATGGACTTCCATGAGGTCATGAAATGAGTTATTTTAATGAGATATAAATATCATTACCATTAATCAAGTGATTATAATTTTGAGACATGTTCTGCCCTACCGAATGCCGAGTAGTGGTATGCAGACTTGGTGTTATAGAAGAGTACCTCTATGTGGTATTATATAATTTTGCTAAATTAACCTGCCTTCATACATAAACTTGCATAATTGAGTATATGATATGTTGAGACACTACTTCCATATAAATCCAT
>SNQJ01S0021017.1:22430-68896 GCA_010110895.2 Picea sitchensis | reverse complement strand
TCTGGGGTGTAAATACTTCATGGGGTATAAACACGGCTGAAAGCAAGGACCTCTGAATCAGGAAGATAATCAGGCTCCACAACCAATAGGAGGTATTAACTTCCATGGATAAACCTTTGACTAGAACATAATATTTCGGAAGCAAGAGAAAACCTAAGCAGATGTGTGAAAACCCTAGAAGACAAGTCAATTCAACAAAATAAGTAATATTGAAGTATTATATGCACAAAAGGACAGGTCAACCCTTCTTGAAGAGTCACTTGTGGACCTGGCCAAATTAGTATAAATAGAAGGTGTTGTAGCTCATATGGAAAAAAACACACTCACTCAGTTGGTGCACATATATTAGAAGTGCAATAGCAACAGAAGTAGTGTGCAAGTCTGGAAGAGGAGCGACAAAAACTACAGTGGTGCAACACACTCTTGTTCAACATTTTTGGTAATCTTACTTGTGTTCTACCTTGGAGAAGGTGTGCTCTCTTGGTTTATCTATTTTTTCTAGTGTGGCTTCCCATAATCATTTTGTCTAGCAAAGGTTAAGGTGCTCGGGGGTGGCTTTGTGCCTATGGTTGGGTGACAATGGTGTAGCATTATCTATGGTGAAATGAGCACACTATTCTAATAGGTTATGGGCCCACACCACATCCAGAACAATATAACCACTGGAAGGTACATCTAAAGCTCTTTGTCAAACTCGTTGTAGCACAATTGAAGTTGCAACTAAGGTTTCTAACCTTGTAGTAGCAATAAACCCTAACCTGATTGTTCAGGCACTTTAAGGGAAGTGTTTGGCATAATTCTTGGATATCCTCGTGTGCCCTAACCCAAAGTATCTTTGGGTGCCCTCAACCATAGAAAATCTCATATTTGAATTTTTGGGTCAAAGATAACATTTGACTGGTCAAAGTAAAAATACTAGTCAAGGTCAAAGTCAAAGACAATCATGACTTCCTCCATAAAATCAGAGAGGCACAGAAGAAGCATGGTCTCTTGGTATAGCATGGAATACAAGGATTGACATCATCCTTTCAAAGAACAAAAGGGAAAAATTATGGAACCACAGATTGAAGAGCAGGCATTAAATGATGAAGGGTTTGATTTTTGGAGCTTCCAATCAAATGAACGTGGAGTAGGAGAAACAATAAAAATAAACTATTGTAGATCTAAATATTTGGAAAGAGAAGGGATATTTGTCCATGAAGCAATCGTAGAGCCAGAAATATCTCAGATCTAATACATTCAAAGGAAAAACACACTCTCCAGGTTGGAAAGAATACTTGTCTTAGAAGAAAAGCAACCCAATCAGAACAATAGCCAGACTCCAGGTTTGTATATCAGGTTTGATATTTTTATTGTTGCGTAAGTATTCCAATCCTTTAGATTTTATTAATACTAGGAACAAATGAATACTTAGTAGCATGTACTATTAATATAAATGATTATTGTACTTAATTGTAATATGAACTAATATCTCCTCTAGGGGATAGTTCTTGTTCTTGTTCTCAGGCATGACACATTGGTAATGTTATAATGAATTACCATGAAATTGATATGTTCTTATATAAAATTATATTATATCAGAAATACGTTTTCTCTTGTTGTTCCTATTTTGCGCAGGTTATCCTATATATTCCACGAAAGTTACCACATAAAGAAATACTTGAAAGGACTTAGAGGAAGTCAAACTTTAGAGGGAGTCAGTGATTAGGAAGAAGCAAGGTTTTGTGACACTTTGCAGGATGCATAGGGGCATGCAGAAGATGGAAGCGTGGTCTGAGAATTCTCTCAGTTAGAGGGAGTTGATGGAAGAATTCGAAAAGAAGGATCTTATAGGATTCGTGATGAGTTATAGGCCTTGTACCGAGTTGTAGGATTCATGTCAAGTTGTAGGATTCATGCCAAGTTGTAGGCCTTGTGTCACGTTGTAGTCTTCATTCCGAGTTGTAGGATTTGTTAGCTCCCAAAATGAATCAGTTACTATGGTTTCATTTTGGGATTGATAGCATGGTTATTGGTAGTTTTCTCCAATTTTTTTTAAGTTCTTCTAGTGGAAAAACTTAGGTTTTTAATTCACATCTTAGAAATAATTCGACCCATAAAGGTCCTTTCTTTAAAATTTCATGAAAATACTTTCAACAGCTAACGCCTGTTTCAAGTTTGATGACTAGCTGGTGAAAGCGGCGATTTTCAACAGTTAAGGAGCATTTTCCCACAGCGTTAGTTGGTGAAAGCACGAAACACGTGTTTTTCTCCACATTTTCAAAAATCAAAAGATGACATGCTCAACACACGTCATGTAATCATTATAAGGCACTAGTGAAAGCGGATAATGATGAAGATTCGGTTTTGCACGTCTAAATCGGATTTCAAAGAGGATCATGTTCATGAATGCATGTTTCACAAGATAATGGCACTGAAGATGACGATTTCAAATTAATCATCATAGGTAAAGGAGTGGTAATACTCAGCTGGTGACATCAAATCGACACTTCATATCCCCAACATGCATTATCCACAGGCATATGTTATGGTTTCATTTTTGAAAAACAACGTCGAGAGTTTTCACCAGCGCCAAACCTTGGCTCAAACAACAAATTACAGTGTTTTTGTTTGCAAAATTGTCTGGGGTTCAAGTTGCAGAATGGCAAGGAAACGAAGCGGTTCTTTGTTTAGTAAAGAATTAGACAGTCTATCCTTTTTACAATCACATCCAGAGGTACAAAAACACTTCTCAGACGCAGGTTGCATGGGATATGTTGAGAAGTTACAGGATGGCTGCCACCAAACAACAGCTGAAGTGTTTGCTAAATCATATGATGGAAATAAAGCCTGTGTCGGGTCTTTAGAAATCATAGTTGATGAAGCCTCCATTTCTACAGTGACCAGCTTACCTAGATCAGGCCAGAGTTGGTTCAAAATGACAGCAACCAAGAATCTAAATTTCAGAGCATATCTTAAGGAAGAATTCAGAAATGTTGCATGGAAGAAAAGCATGCCAGTTTCTCATTTGGAAGAGGAATGGTAGGACCTGTTCAAGGGAATCAAACTCTATATAACCTCAGAAGGGAGGTATGACAAGCTGATGCTATACCATTTCAAGCTCTTAGACCATTTTAGAGGGAAAACTCTCCTAAATTTACCTTTCTTCTTGCAAAAAAGATTAACTAAAGTCTACAAAAAGATTAGGGCTGAACCTCTAAGTATGAAAAACACTCTTTGTCATTTTGGCTTGATAAAATTGATAATTCTGGAGGACCTAAGACAAAGGGGAAGGACTTGGCAACATTTTCTTTTTTGGGAGGGCTTTGAAACCCAAACTCACCCCATGAATGAGCATAAGAGAGCTAGAAAAAGGAAACTAAATCCTCAGAGCAGCTCGAGGAAGAAGACAAATCTCCCAGGACCACCAGAAGATAGAATTTCTGGCATGAAGTCTCACAAGTCAAAGAAAAGGTTAGATTTTGAAATAACTTCAGAGCAGCCTACAAAAAAGAAGACAAATATTCTGAATCTACCATACACGGACTCAGAAACAGAGCCAAAGCAAGAAGATGAAAGTCCAGCCATTAAAAGCCCTGAACACTCCATGAAATTTGCACGGGATTGTGAGACTTTTACTCACACTGATGAAGGTGAAACATCAAAGAGCACAAAGTCAAAGAAATCACAGAAAATCAAGCAACTTAAAGAAGTGATTGCTTAACAGGAGGTTTTAGAAAGAGTAATTAAGGAGAGATACAAAACACTGTCCGATAATTTCGCAGAAACAAATGTTGCATTTGAAAGGTTGGCTCGTGAAAGTTTCAAGGAAAAGAAGAGAAGGAAGAAAATCACCAAAGATTATAACAATCTTTGGTGGTTAGCAAAACGCCTTAAGAGGAAGATAAGAAAATTGAAGCAGAAAACAGATACACGCTAAGTTTTGATAAAACAACAGATAAAATTGAAGCAAGGAGATAAAACAGATACACGCTAAGTTTTGATAAAACAACAGTTTTGGAGGTGAAAGTTTCTTTTTGGCCAAAACAGGGATTTCACCAGCACAACGAGTAAATTTACAACCAGTTAGTTGGTGAAAGGCAGAGCTTTCACCAGCTAACTAGCGAATCATAAGGCGAGTTCACTGGTGAAAGCACAAAAAGAATTTTTGAAAGATAAAGATGGAGCAGGGATATTTTCAAAGGATTTAAAGAGGTTCCAGAGCATTAAAGGATTAACTACTTTGTCAGAAAATTCTCAGCATCAGAGATTCTTGGAAATTTTGAAAACCACATGCTAAATCGGTGTCCTAAAGTTTCGACTATGAGTATTTGAAAAAATCCAGCTACAAAGACAGGTGCCTTTAGCTTTTTCATGACGCAACAGATTCCAGAAGCTGATGAAGTACAGATGTCAAATTTTGATATAGAAGACAGTTCGAATGCTAGCCTAGACACTAGTCTTTGTTATTGATTGTCTTAGTTAATTTGATTTGCTATTTTTAGATACAGATCCAAGTTTTTAGGATCTTAAAAAACTGATTGTAAAAGGCTATAAATGCCTATCTTTTCTAAGAGACAAAGGTTCAAAATGGGAATACATTTTGTGCTACTGTATAGACTCTGATTGCATAATAAAATTTCAGTCTCCTTTCGCTTTCAATATCAGAAATATCCATGTTTCCTTTTCTGTACTTTATTTCATTTTATCTTATCTTATGAAGATTGTCATCTCTTTATTGAGCTCATAGACTTGAAGTGAAGGATTTCTTTCTATCTTGTATTAATCCCTACATCCAGTTGTATTTGGCAATCAAGATTAGTGTTCTTCATCCTCTCCTTTCAAATTTACTTGATCTGATTATTGTTTCCTGAAAGCACTGTTTCTTTTGAATGTATGATGAGTTGTCTATTACATTAATCATTGAAGATCCCATTTTTCCAAGCATACCTACACATTATTTTTAAGTGACCAAGCATCCTTAGTCTACAACCCTAAGGAGTTTCTTGGAGTGATAACAAATTGGTGCCGTTGCCAGGGAGACGAAATTTAAGTTCTGCTTTCCTGGGATACGACACAGAGATGATCTTTGATGATAGACAAAGATTAGACATTTTTAATTGGTTGTAATTATCTATTTGGCGACTCCACAAGTTCATCCTGGCTCCTAAGAGGATCAGTACTAGGGCGAATCCTCAAGAATCACGTGTCACACCAGTGTCCAATCCAGAACTAATTCTCAGGAAAGGAAAGACAATTCAGGGTCAAGCTTCAAAATCAGATACAGAAGGTAATCCTCTTTTTAGTTATGGAAAATCCACTGCAAAAAAATTTGAATTCTTTTCAAAGAGTACTGATGAAAAACTAGTTGTGAACACTGTAGAAGAACAAATTTCTTTGTATCAACAAGAAAATAGCAATGATGATAAATTGACAGATTCAAATTTGATTGAAAAGGAATCCAAGACTTTAGAAAGAAATTACAGTTCTTCTTCTCTTGAGTCTTTTCATTCACAACAACAAGAAGATCATTTAAACATTTATACTAGCCTCCTTGCTGTTGAACATCTTCTCCAAGATCTATCTGCTAAAGGTGAAGAGAACTTAGTTGGACAGCTTGCAAATTTTTACAGAGCTTCATATCAGACCTCTTTCCCATTAAAAGATTCACCTCCTTTGCATTCCTCTAGTGTTGAAGACTTGAAGAAGAAAACATCACATTTCTCACCCCTGATAGTTATGGTTGCACCACCTCCTTTGACGAAGTTGCAACAAATCCTAGCTGCTAGGTATGCACCACTTATATTTCCAAACCCAGTATCATCCATGCCGACGGGAGACTATCAGAAGTATATGCCCAAATTCACAGGTGAAGGCGATGTGTCTGTTGAAGAACATATTGAGGCTTTCTACAGTTATGCTGAAAACCTTAATATTGAAGAATAAGATGTTTGGACACGAGTTTTTGTTCAAAGCTTAGATGGCCATGCTAGGAAATGGTTCAAAGAACTCCCTACTAGTTCCATAGTTGGAATTGAGAAATTAGATGAGATCTTCTTGAAACATTGGGGTGATAGAAGAGATTTTGTATACTATATCACAGAATTTGGAAATCTAAGGAAACAAAATAGTGAGTCAGTCTCTAATTTCACTAAAAGGTTTAACTGGATGTACAGTAAAATACCAGTAGAGATAAAACCATCAGATGCTTCTGCCAAGATCACATATTCTGATGCTTTCGACTCAGATTTATGTTTATTGTTGAGAGAAAGGAGGTCACCAACACTGTCTCTGATGCAAGATGCTGCCCTTGAGGTGGAATCAAATATTTTAGCCTCTCAAAAGCTAAAGGGAAATTCTGATAGGAGAAGGCCAAGGAATGAATCTTCTTCTTCATCAAATGCTGACCCAAAGTTAGATAAAATGGCTAAGATGCTAGAGTCTCTAACCTCTGAGATATCTAAGCTCAAGATTGAAAATAAGAAGCCTGTGAATGGAAGAGGCACTTATGATTATGCAGGCAGGAACCCAAATCAAAATCCTAACAACTTCAGAAGAAATAATCAGCCAACACAGATTTAGCAAAGAGAAAAGAATTCTAATGAAGATCAGAGAATAAAGGCCCCTCTTCAGAACGTTGTGATGGATGAAGATGAAGGTGATTATTAAGAAGATGGAGAAGATAATATTCATTGTGTTGGAGAAGAGACAGGGAAATCTTATCTGACACAACACGACTATGAAGAAGCATTGATGTCTGAACAGACAGAGGATAATCCTATTGATGATGGCATTTTCATGACAGAAGATAAGAATAGATATAATATCTGATCTAAGTCTGATACTACCCAAAAGAATGCACCAGCCTCTCCCAAAAAGAGCACAGCCCCTGTTAAGAAAAACGATCAAACATCAGAGAAGCAACAAACAGATTCCTCAAAAGCGAAAGCATCAACTCCTCCCAAGAAGAATGTTGCCCCTGTCAAGCATCAAACTCCATAAAGTCAGGCCCCTGTTGAACAACAAAGCAATCAAAAAGCTCCTTCAAATGAGGTAAAGGTCTCTGATAAAGCCTCTGATAAAGTCCCATATTAGTTCAATTTTGAGGCTGAAATACAAAAAATTAAGATTCCTATTCCTCTAGTTGAGTTAATGAAAAATGAAATGTTCAAAAAGGATATCCTCAAAACTTTAGATCCCAAATCTATATCCCCTTCTGCTGATATTCTCAACATATATGATGAAAAGCCAAACCATTACTCTGGGCCAAATGATAGAAGACAAAGATGAAAGTTGTCCCCCCTTTTACATCTCTCTAAATATTCATGAGAAAATATTACATAACTGTTTGTTGGACTCCGGTGCCTCTCATAATTTGATGCCAAAGGCGGTCATGGATGAGCTTGGGCTAGAGATCACCAAGTCTTACCACGATATTTTCTCTTTTGACTCTCGAAAAGTCAAATGTCTTGGAATGATCAAAGACTTGGATGTAACTTTAACCCAAGCATCCATGAAGACTATGGTTATGGATATAGTAATGGCAAACATACCACCTAAATTTGGATGTATGTTATCAAGGTCGTGGATGAAGAGGCTAGGTGGCACTCTTCAAATGGATCTCTCTTAAGCTACTATCCCTGTTTTTGGAGGAGTAAATAGAAGGTTATACAGGGAATCACAGTTGGCATATGTAATTAGTGATGAACAAAATCCATCCAATCATCCTATCTATTTTGTCGACACAGGTATGGGATCTTGTATTTTGCAAATTGATGATTCATTACCAGATGCACTGCTGCTCAGAAAGCCTGCAGTTCAGCCCACAGAAGCAATAGAGGACGATCTTTGGACCATGTTCTTTGATGGTGCTTGTACCAAAGAATCAACAGGAGTAGGGATGGTATTGATTTCCCCTTCTAAGAAAACTTCTCATTTGTCCTTTAAACTTGATTTTAAAGTGACTAATAATATTGTTGAGTATGAGGCACTACTTCTGGGGCTAAATGTAGCCAAAGAGATGGAGATTAAAATATTGCAGGTATTCGGAGATGCATATTTAATCATTTAGCAGGTGAATAAGTCCTTTCAAGCAAAACATGTCAGGCTGAAAGCATATAGAGATGAAGTTCTGAGGACAATTCATACTTTTGCAGATTTTAAAATTTCATATGTACCCAGAGAAATGAATGAATTGGTTGATTTATTGGCTGTGTCGGTTTGTTCTTTCATACCTCCTCCGCCTGATAAATTGAATTACAAAATTCAAGTTAAATATAGCCCATCCCTCCCTGATAATGTAAAATTTTGGAAGGTTTTCGAAGACGATGCTGAACTTACTAGATTTCTTGCAGTCATAGATGAGTTTGCAGATTTGCAAATTGACCAGGAGAATGAACATGACGATGAACTTGAGAAGCCAAAATTCATAAGAAAAATCGCAGCACATGAAATTGTACAGCTGTCCACCAACAGAATTCCTAAAGGTTTGGTCCCTTTGGAAAGGCTTTTACATAATAATGATGTGGCTGTCAAATTGGAAAATGGGGAAAAAGATTCAGAAGTTTTGCAGTATAATGTGGCCAGTGAACAGGATCCTAAATATGTTAACTTAGCTTCACATTTGACTGAAAAACAAAGGGATGATTATTGAGAATTGCTAAAGGAGTTTGCTGACATCTTTGCTTGGCAATATGATGACTTGAAGACTTTTGACACAGAGGTAATTCAACATAAGATTCCCTTAAACAAAGATACCAAGCCATTTAGGCAGAAACTTAGATATTTCAATCCTTTGTTGCTGCCTACAATGGAAAGAGAAATCAAAAAACTATTGGATGCCCACATCATCATACCTCTCAGATATTCAGAATGGATTGCAAATCTCGTACTGGTCAGAAAGAAGAATGGAGAGATTAGACTCTGCGTCGACTTCAAAAATTTGAATAAGTGCTCTAGGAAGGACAACTACCCTCTACCCAAAATGGAACATATTTTGCAGAAGGTGTCAAGATCAAAGGTGATGTCTTTTATTGATGGGTTTTCTGGATACAACCAGATTGTTGTCCATCCAGACGATAAAGAAAAGACTGCTTTTACTACTCCATGGAGTACGTTTATGTATGAAAAGATGCCCTTTGGATTGATGAATGCAGGAGCGACATTCCAAAGGGCGGTGGACATTGCTTTCGTTGGAGAGAAAGACAAATTTGTCCTGATATATCTTGATGATATCTATGTTTTTTCGAGCAGCCATGAACTTCATTTGCAGCACTTAAAAAGGACATTTCTAAAATGTCGAAGGTATCGCATTTCTCTTAATCCAAAGAAATCAAATTTCTCACTTAAGGAAGGGAAATTACTTGGACATATTGTTTCAGTTGATGGGGTGAAAATCGACCCAAAAAGAGTGGAAGCGATTAAAAATCTGTCTCTTCCTAGATCAAAGAAGGACATTCAGTCTTTCCTTGGGACTATAAAATTTATCAGAAGGTTTATAGTAAACTTTGCAGAACTCACAAAGCATATTACTGCTATGTTAAGAAAGGACTCCAAGGTAAAATGGACTGAAGAAGCCAAACACTCATTCAAAGCTATCAAGGAATCCTTTACAACAGCCCCTGTTTTGATCAGCCCCGACTTCGGCAAGGTATTTTACATTTTTTCATTTGCTTCAAGAGATACAATTGCAGCAGTACTCTTGCAAAAAAATGTCAATGATCAGGAGCAACCGGTTGCCTTCTTCAGTAAATTCTTGAGGGATGCAGAGGTAAAGTATGAATTATTGGAGAAACAAGCATATGCACTTATCAAGTCATTAAAAGCTTTCAGAGTTTACATCCTTCAAGCCAAGGTAATAGCTTACGTACCCTCTAGTTCAGTTAAAGATGTGCTTATACAACCCAACATAGATGGGAAAAGGAGTATGTGGATAGCAAAGTTGATTGAATTTGATGTTGAAATTAAACTAGCAAAACTTGTAAGGGGTCAAGGCCTTGCCATACTCTCGGCAGAAGAAAATTGTAAGCTGCTCGAAATAAATTTGGTAAATGTTAATGTAGATAATGATCAGTCTTCAGAGGATAAAGGAGGTGAAGAAATGCAGGTCTCATCTCACCTAGTTGATTGAAAATGGTACAGTCACATTATTCATTTTCTGCAAACTTTATCAGTCCCTTCATATTTGACAAAAACACAAGGAAGAGCTTTAAATCTCAAAGCCATGAATTTCTGCATCAATGGCAACTTATTGTTCTGGAAAAATCCAATAGGTTTATTGTTGATTTGCATAAACCAAGAAGAAGCAGCAAAGGTCATGATTGAGTTCCATAATAGTGAATGCGATGGACATCACTATTGGAAAACCACCGCACATAAAATCTTAAGATCTGGTTATTACTGGCCATCCTTATTTTCAGATGTGTGTGAGTTTGTGAGAACATGTGACAAGTGCCAAAGATTTGAAAGCAAACAATGACTGAAGTCTCTTCCTCTTAGACCTATAGTGTTCACAGGTCCCTTCCAGCAATGGGGTCTGGATTTCATAGGTGAGATTCACCCGCCTTCTTGTAGTCAGCACAGGTGGATCCTTGTTGCCACCAATTATTTTCCAAAGTGGATTGAGGCTATTCCTACCAGGAATGCCAATCATACTGTCATCATAAATTTTCTGCAAGAAAACATATTTGCCAGATTTGGTTTCCCTAAGAGAATAGTCAATGATAACGCTGATGCATTCAAAGATAAGCACTTGGTAAAATTATGTGAAGAGCTGGGAATTCAGCTAGTACATTCCAATGCCTACTATCCACAAGGAAATGGCTTAGCTGAGTCGTCGAATAAAAGTTTAGTCAGAATTATAAAGAAGCTGCTTGAACAAAATACCAGAGGTTGGGATTCCAAGCTGAAATTTTCTTTGTGGGCTGACAGGGTTACAAGTAAAAAGTCAATTGGTACATCTCCTTTCAAGTTAGTATATGGTGTTGAAGCCATATTTCCTGTTCAACTTGCACTGCCAGTTGCAAAGTTTTTACAAGAAACTGACTCTGAACCAAGTGATTTAACTCGGAGAATTCATAATTTGGTAGAGTTACAGCAAGATAGAGAGCAACTTTTGGAAAAGACAGAATTACACCAAGGAAAAATGAAGGAGATCTTCGACAAGAAATTCAAACCAAATATCTTCAAAACAGGGGAACTAGTCTTAAAATGGGATGCAACAAGGCAAGAGAAGGGGAAACACGTCAAATTTGATGCTCTCTAGACGGGTCCTTTTGTCATAACAACAGTTCAGCAGAACAATACCTTTGTTCTCCAAAATCTTGCAGGCGAGGAAGTAGCAGGTGGCCCTTTCAACGGGCGTTTTCTAAAGACCTATTTTTCATAAGGCTTTTCTCAAAGCCCTTATTTACTTGTACATATTCTTTTCAGTTCTCTTTTCTTTGTTTTTATCGCTTGAATAACTCCATGCCCAATGGTACTAAGCAAAACTATTTTTCCAAATGTTTAAATTGTAATAAAGGCTACTGATTCTAGCTAGGTTCTTGGTGACCTCACAGGGAGGTGCCCATCCTAGTTGGAGCCAAATGTTAGCTCCCAAAATGAATCAGTCACTATGGTTTCATTTTGGGATTGATAGCATGGTTATTGGTAGTTTTCTCCAATTTGTTTTAAGTTCTTCTAGTGGCAAAACTTAGGTTTTTAATTCACATCTTAGAAATAAGTCGACCCATAAAGGTCCTTTTTTTTAAATTTCATGAAAAGACTTTCAACAACTAATGTGTTTTTCAAGTTTGATGACTAGCTGGTGAAAGCGGCGATTTTCAACAGTTAAGGAGCATTTTCCCACAGACCGTTAGCTGGTGAAAGCGCAGAACACGTGTTTTTCTCCACGTTTTCAAAAATCAAAAGATGACATGATCAACACACATCATGTAATCATTATAAGGCACTGGTGAAAGCGGATAATGATGAAGATTCAGTTTTGCACGTCTAAATCAGATTTCAAAGTGGATCATGTTCGTGAATGCATGCTTCACAAGATAATGGCACTGAAGATGACGATTTCAAATTCATCATCACAGGTAAAGGAGTGGTACTACTTAGCTGGTGACATCAAATCGACACTTCATATCCCCAACACGCATTATCCACAGGCATATGTTATGATTTCATTTTTGAAAAACAACGCCAAGAGTTTTCACCAGTGCTAAACCTTGGCTCAAACAACAAATTACAGTGTTTTTGTTTGCAAAATTGTTTGGGGTTCGAGTTGCAGAATGGAAAGGAAACGAAATGGTTCTTTGTTTAGGAAAGAATTAGACAGTCTGTCCTTTTTACAAGCACATCCAGAGGTACAAAAACGCTTCTCAGACATAGGCTGCATGAGATATGTTGAGAAGTTACAAGATGGCTACCACCAAACAACAGCTGAAGTGTTTGCTAAATAATATGATGGAAATAAAGCATGTGTCGGGTCTTTAGAAATCATAGTTGATGAAGCCTCCATTGCTACAACGACCAGCTTACCTAGATCAGGCCAGAGTTGGTTCAAAATGACAGCAACCAAGAATCTAAATTTCAGAGCATATCTTAAGGAAGAATTCAGAAATGTTGCATGGAAGAAAAGCATGCCAATTTCTCATTTGGAAGAGGAATGGCAGGACCTATTCAAGGGCATCCAACTCTATATAACCTCAGAAGGGAGGTATGACAAGCTGATGCTATACCATTTCAAGCTCTTAGACCATTTTAGAGGGAAAACTCTCCTAAATTTACCTCTCTTCTTGCACAAAAGCTTAACTAAAGTCTGCAAAAAGATTAGGGTTGAACCTCTAAGTATGAAAAACACTCTTTGTCATTTTGGCCTAATAAAATTGATAATTCTGGAGGAACTAAGACAAAGGAGAAGGACTTGGCAACATTTTCTTTTTGGGGAGGGCTTTGAAACCCAAATTCAGCCCATGAATGAGCAGAAGAGATCTAGAAAAAGGCAACTAACTCCTCAGAACAGCTCGAGGAAGAAGACAATTTTCCCAGGACCACCAGAAGACAGAATTTCTGGCATGAAGTCTCATAGGTCAAAGAAAAGGTTAGATTTTGAAATCACTTCAGAGCAGCCTACAGAAAAGAAGACAAATATTCTGAATCTACCATACATGGACTCAGAAACAGAGCTAGAGCAAGAAGATGAAAGTCTAGCCATTAAAATCCCTGAACACTCCATGAAATTTGAACAGGATTGTGAGACTTTTACTCACACTGATGAAGGTGAAACATCAAAGAGCACAAAGTCAAATAAATTACAGAAAATCAAGCAACTTAAAGAAGTGATTGCTCAACAGGAGGTTTTAGAAAGAGTAATTAAGGAGAGATACAAAACATTGTCTGATAATTTCGTAGAAACAAATGCTTCATTTGAAAGGTTGGCTCGTGAAAGTGTCAAGGAAAAGAAGAGAAGGAAGAAAATCACCAAAGATTATAATAGTATTTGGTGGTTAGCGAAATGCCTTAAGAGGAAGATAACAAAATTGAAGCAGAAACATAAGTCACACCCAGATCTACAAGTGCTAGCCCAGGTTGTCGTGAATATGTAAGGAGATAAAGCAGAGACATGCTAAGTTTTGATAAAACAACAGTTTTGGAGGTGAAAGTTTCTTTTTGGCCAAAACAGGGCTTTTACCAGCGCAACGGGTAAATTTACAACCAGTTAGTTGGTGAAAGGTAGAGCTTTCACCAGCTAACTAGCGAATCATAAGGCGAGTTCGTTGGTGAAAGCACAAAAAGAATTTTTGAAAGATAAATATGGAGCAGGGCGATTTTCAAAGGATTTAAAGAGGTTCCAGAGCATTAAAGGATTAACTACTTTGTCAAAAAATTCTCAGCATCAGAGATTCTTGGAAATTTTGAAAACCACATGCTAAATCAGTCTCCTAAAGTTTCGACTATGAGTAGTTGAAGAAATCCAGCTACAAAGACAGGTGCCTTTACCTTTTTCATGACACAACAGATTCTAGAAGCTGATGAAGTACAGATGTCAAATTTTGATATAGAAGACAGTTCGAATGCTAGCCTAGCCACTAGTCTTTGTTATTGATTGTCTTAGTTAATTTGATTTGCTATTTTTAGATACAGATCCAAGTTTTCAGTATCTTAAAAAACTGATTGTAAAAGGCTATAAATGTCTATCTTTTCTAAGAGACAAGGGTTCAAACTAGGAATACATTTTGTGCTATTGTATAGACTCTTATTGCATAATAAAATTTTAGTCTCCTTTCGCTTTCAATATCAAAAATATCCATGTTTCCTTTTCTGTACTTTATTTCAGTTTATCTTAGCTTATGAAGATTGTCATCTCTTTATTGAGCTCATAGACTTGAAGTGAAGGATTTCTTTCTATCTTGTATTAAGCCCTACATCCAGTTGTATTTGGCAATCAAGATTAGTGTTCTTCATCCTCTCCTTTCAAATTTACTTGATCTGATTATTGTTTCCTGAAAGCACTGTTTCTTTTGAATGTATGATGAGTTGTCTATTACATTAATCATTGAAGANAAAAACTGATTGTAAAAGGCTATAAATGTCTATCTTTTCTAAGAGACAAGGGTTCAAACTAGGAATACATTTTGTGCTATTGTATAGACTCTTATTGCATAATAAAATTTTAGTCTCCTTTCGCTTTCAATATCAAAAATATCCATGTTTCCTTTTCTGTACTTTATTTCAGTTTATCTTAGCTTATGAAGATTGTCATCTCTTTATTGAGCTCATAGACTTGAAGTGAAGGATTTCTTTCTATCTTGTATTAAGCCCTACATCCAGTTGTATTTGGCAATCAAGATTAGTGTTCTTCATCCTCTCCTTTCAAATTTACTTGATCTGATTATTGTTTCCTGAAAGCACTGTTTCTTTTGAATGTATGATGAGTTGTCTATTACATTAATCATTGAAGATCCCATTGTTCCATGCATACCTACACATTATTTTTAAGTTACCAAGCATCCTTAGTCTAAAACCCTAAGGAGTTTCTTGGAGTGATAATAGGATTAATGTTGAGTTGTAGGCCTTGTTCTTTGTTGTAGGCATCATGTCGAGTTGTAGTCTTCATTATGAGTTGTAGGCCTATTTCCTAGTTGTAGGCTTCATGCCGAGTTGTAGGCCTTGTCCAAATTGTAGGCTTCATGCTGAGTATTAGGCTTCATGACGAGTTGTAGTCCTTGTGCCGAGTTGTAGGATTTATGCCAAGTTGTAGGCTACTCAAGTGAGATGGTCTTGTATGCTGAGTTGTTGCTACATAAGTGAGACAGTCTAGTATGCTAGTGGCATAGTCGAGAACCTGTATGTATGTGATGGTGTTGCTCGTAATATGATCTGGGTGATCATGAGATAGCCTGTGTAGCTCTGGTGATGCTACTAGTCTGCAAGACCATGTAGGTATTTCCTATGCTATGTGATATGGATGGATAATGATGATAGTAATGATGATACTCATGACAGAGGCGTAGTCATGGGTGAGCACATCATGCGGGTGTATCCCATGACGATGATGGTTACACACACCATGAGGTGCATCTCTAGTGTTCTATAGTGGGTTGTGTCCCCTAGAATATATTGACAAGTCCATATGGTTGTAGCCATGTGTGATGTAATCATACTACTAGTAGTATGGTATGCATAACGATGATGAGAGGATCATGGCATAGCGAGAAAGGATATAATGAAGGCCATAAGAGAACATCATGGTTAAATACCTCCCTAGCTAAGAGGGAATGTTGATGTTTTGGTAGTTGCGAGAGGTATTAATCTCCATGGATAAACCTTTGACTTGAATCGAATATTCCAGAAGTAAGACAAAACCTAAATAGATCTGTGAAAACCCTGGAAAAAAAGTCAACTCAGCATAATAAGTAATATTGAATTATTATATGCATAAAAGGACAAGTCGACCCTTATTTAAGAGACACCTATTCACCTAGAAATATTACTATAAATAGAATGCACTTTAGCTTAATTGGAAAAACACACACTCACTCAGTTGGTACACATATATTAGAAGTGCAGTAGCAATAGAAGTAGTGTGCTAGTCTGGAAGAGGAGCAACAACAGTTGTAGTGGTGCAACACATTCTTGTTCAACCTTTTTGGTACTCTTACTTGTGTGCTACCTTAAGAAGGTGCACTTTCTTGGTTTATCTATTGGTTCTAGTGTGGCTTCCCAAAATCATTCTATGTAGCAAAGGTTAAGGTGCCCGGGGGTGGATTTGTACCTATGGTTGGGTGAAAATGGTGTAGCATTGTCTATGGTGAAACGAGCACAATATTCTAACAAGTTATGGTCCCACACCAACTTCAGAATAGTCTAACCACTTGAAGGTATATCCACGACTCTCTATCAAGATCGTTGTAATACAATTGCAGTTTCTGCTAGGGTTTCTGATCTTACAACAACAACAAACCCTAACCTGATTGTTTGGGCACTTTAAGGGAATATTTTGGCACAATTATTGGATATCGTAGTGTTCCCTAACCTAGTGCATCTCTTGTTTCCATCAACCATAAAAAATGTCAAAGTTGAATTTTTGGGTCAAAGTCAAAAGACTAGTCAAGGTCAAAGTCAAAGACAGTCATGACTTACTCTATAAAACCAGAGTGGCGCAGTAGAAGCATGGTATCTTGGTAGAGCATGTAAGAAAAGGATTGACATCATCCTTGCAAAGAACAAAGGAAAAAAATATGGAACCATAGACTGAGGAGAAAGCATCAAAGGGTCAAGAGTTTGATTTTTGGAGCTTCCAAGCACATGAATGTGGAGTAGGAGAAACAATAAAAGAAACTACTATAGATCTAAATCTCTGGAAAGAGATGGTATCTTTTTCCACGAAGCAATCGTAGAGCCAGAAAGATCTCATATCTAATACATTCAGAGGAACAACACACTCTCCAGGATGAAAAGAATACTTGTCTCATAAAAAAAGAAACTCAAGCAGAACAATAGCCAGATTCCAAGTTTGCATATCATGTTTGATATTTTTATTGTTTATTAAGTATATCAATCCTTTAGATTTTATTAATGCTAGGAACAAATGAATACTTAGTAGCATGTACTATTAATATAAATTCTTATTGTACTTAATTGCAATATGAACTAACATGTCATCTAGGATATATTTCTTGTTCTTGTTCTCAGGAAGGATACCTTGGTAATCCTATAATGAATTACAATGAAATTGATATGTTATTATATAAAATTTGATTATATTGGAAATACTTTTGCTCTTGTTTTTCTTGTTTCAGGCAGGTTATCCTACATATTCTAGAAAATTTACCACATAAAGCAAGACTTGAAAGGACTCAGAGAGATTCAAACTTCAAAGGGATTCAATGATTAGGAAGAAGCAAGGCTTTGTGAAACTTTGCATGATGCATAGGGGAGTGCAACAAATGGAAGCATGGTTCGAGGATTCTGTCAGTTAGAGGGATTTGATGGAAGAATTCATAAAGAAGGATCTTGTAGGCTTCGTGCCGAGTTGTAGGAATTGTGCCAAGTTGTAGGCTTCCTGTCGAGTTATAGGCTACATGTTGAGTTGTATAACTTTTTCCAAGTTGTAGGCTTCATTTTGAGTTGTAGGCTTTATGCCAAGTTGTAGGCCTTATGCTGAGTTGTAGGCTTCATGCCGAGTTGTAGGATTCATGACGAGTTTTAGGCCTTGTGCTGAGTTGTAGGCTTCATGATGAGTTGTAGGCCTTGTGCCAAGTTGTAAGATTCAGGTTGAGTTGTAGGCTTCATGCAGAGTTGTAGGCCTTGTGCCAAGTTGTAGGATTTATGAAAAATTGTAGGCTACTCCATTGAGATGGTATGGTATGTCTAGTTGTTGCTACACCGGTGAGACTGTCGGGTATGCTAGTGACATAGTCGAGAACCTGTATGGATTTGATGGTGTTTCTCATAATATGATCCAGGTGATCATGAGATAGCCTATGTAGTTTTGGTGATGCTACCGATCTGCAATACCATGTAAGTATTTCCCATATCATGTGATATGGATGGATAATGATTATAGTAATGATGATACTCACAACATGGGTGAGCATGTCATGTGGGTGTATCCCATGACGATGATGGTGACATACACTATGAGGTGTACCTCTAGTGTTCTCTAGCGGGTTATGGCCCCTAGACAAGATTGACAGGACCACATGGGTGTAGCCATGTGGTACGTAATCATACTACCAGTGGCATGGTTTGTGTAACCATGACGAGAGGATCATGGAATAGTGAGTAAGGATATGAAGAACAGAAGGGAACATCATGGTTAAATACGTCCCTAGCTAAGAGGGAATGTTGATGTTTTGGTAGTTGTGGGAGTTATTAACCTCCATGGATAAACCTTTGACTAGAATAGAATATTTAGGAAGAAAGAGAAAACCTAAACAGATGTGTGAAAACCATGGAAGACAAGTCGGCTCAGTAGAATAAATAATATTGAAGTTTTATATGTAGGAAAGGACAGGTTTTCCCTTCTTGAAGAGACACTTGTTCACCTAGCTAGATTAGTATAAATAGAAGTCTCTTTAGCTCATTTTGAAAAACACTCATTCACTCATTTGGTGTTCATATCTTAGAAGTGCAGTAGAAATAGAAGTAGTGTGCAAGTCTGGAAGAGGATAAGGAATAACTGTAGTGGTGCAACACACTCTTGTTAGCCTTTTTGGTACTCTTACTTGTGTAATACCTTGGAGAAGGTGCACTCTCTTGATTTATATGTTGGTTCTCATGTGGATTCCTCGAATCATTATATCTAGCAACGATTAAGGTGCTCGATGGTGGCTTTGTGCCTATGGTTGGGTGACAATGGTGTAGCATTGTCTATGGTGAAACGAGTGTTACGCGGAAAATCACTCTATGGAAAGGGGTAAACCACAACAGATGGAAATGACTGCAAAAATCAACTCTAATCTCAAGTATGCTATATAAAAAAACATGCTAACAAGACAAGATAAAGAACCTACCTCGTCTGGACGTTCGATGAAGTCCATTTTTTAGCACTCGACTCAAAGCTATATACTTGAAACTTGTCCTCAAAAACCAAGATACGCAATTATATGGTGATAATATATAAAGTTAGCACATATAATATCATAATCCATCAATATTCATGACAAATACGCCCATGGAATAACAATTCCAATATTTGCAAGACATTGATTGGACAAGAAAAGACTATTTCTATTAAAATATGATCAACATAAGTGTATGAGTGACAAACTTTCGTGTCGGCATGTCTCGGAACCGAGAAACTAAGTCCCTTCTAGCTGGGCCTCTGCCACTTCAATCCTCCACCAAAGGCAAGCTCATATAAGAGAGATAATGAGGTTCTCCATCAAAAGGAAAGAGCTTGGGGGATGAAAATTGTGTTCAGACATTAAAGGACGAAGGGATGCAGACTCAATATGAAGTAAATAATTTCTCCAGACTAAATTTTCTCTCAAAAGTTGAATTCTTCTCCTTCTCCACAGCTTGAATATGGCCCATTTATAGCCTTCAAATGGAACTGAAGGGCCAAGTCAGAATGTTTCCAGTATATGGAATGTCGGGGATCATGGATCCCGTGATGTGACATGGAAACCCGACATCATTTTTTAATTTTGGGCACAAAACCCGATGTACGCAGGTTGTAATGGTGCAACCTGCGTATAAACATGTTGTATAGATGTTAGGGTGCATATATGTGGAAAAATATTATTTTTATCTCTAGGAACTGCAAAAAGGGACTTCAAGTCTGCATAGGGAGATGGAAAAGGCCTTCTGAGCAAGTTGCACAGGGTGAGGAAAATCTTGCTATAATAGATGCCCCCTAATGTGTGAGGTCAGAGGAGTATCTGCTATGGATGAAATACATTATAATTCCCGTAAGTGGAGTAATGGAGACCCAACTGGACGAACTAGTTTCTCATAAGAATATTACAATTCATAATGACTTTGTACACATGGATGCTAACTTGAATTACACTACAGATCCATGTGGAAATATACCAAACAATTTTTCATGGAACTGAAGGGCCGAGTCATAATGTTTCCAGTATATGGAAGGTCAAGGATCATGGATCTCGTGACGTGACATGGAAACCCGACACCATTTTTTAATTTTGGGCACAAAACCCGATGTACATGGGCCGTAATGAAGCAACCTACGCATACACATGTTGTATAGTTGTTAAGGCATGTATATGTAGAAAATTATTATTTTTAGCTATGGGAACTACAAAAGGGGACTTCAAGTTTGCATAGGGAAATGGAAAAGGCCTTTTGAGCAAGTTGCATGGGGTGAGGCAAATCTTGCTATAACAACGAACACAATTTTCTAGTAGGTTATGGGCCCACACCACCTTCGGAACAATATAACCACTGGAAGGTAGATCCGTAGCTCTCTGTCAAGCTCGTTGTAGCACAATTGCAGTTGCATATAGGGTTTCTAATCTTGCAGCAACAACAAAGCCTAACCTAGTTTTTCGGGCCCTTTAAGGGAAGCGTTTGCATAATTATTGGATATCCTAGTGCGCCCTAACCCAACGCATCCTCTGGTTCCCTCAACCATAAAAAATGTCAAAGTTGAAATTTTGGGTCAAAATCAATGTTTGACTGGTCAAAGTCAAGGTTTGACATGTCAAAGTCAAAAGACTAGTCAAGGTCAAATTCAAAGAGAATCATGACTTCCTCCATACAATCAGAGTGGCACAGTAGAAGCATGGTCTCTTGGTATAGCATTGAAGACAAGGATTGACATCATACTTGCAAGTAACAAAGGTAAAAATTATGGAACCACAAAACTAAGAACAGGCGTCAAAGGATGAAGAGTTTGATTTTTGGAGCTTCCAAGCACATGAACGTGGAGTAGGAGAGGCAATAAAAAGAAAATAATATAGATCTAAATCTATGGAAAGAGAAGGGATCTTTGTCCAAGAAGAAATCATAGATCCATAAAGATCTTAGATCTAATACATTCATAGGAACAACACATTCTCTAGGTTGGAAAGAATACTTGTCTCAGAAGAAAATCAACTCAAGCAGAACAATAGCCAGACTCTAGGTTTACATATCAGGTTTGATATTTTTATTGTTTCTTAAGTATTGCAATCCTTTATATTTTATTAATACTAGGAACAAATGAATACTTAGTAGCGTGTACTATTAATATAAATGCCTATTGTACTTAATTGCAATATGAACTAACATATCCTCTAGGAGATATTTCTTGTTCTTGTTCTTAGGTAAGACACTTTGGTAATCCTATAATGAATTACCATGAAATTGATATGTTCTTATATAAAATGCTATTATATTGGGAATAATTGTTCTCTTGTTGTTCCTATTTCAAGCAGGTTCTCCTATGTATTCCAAGAAAGTTACCACAAAATGCAAGACTTGAAAGGACTCAAAGGGAGTTAGTGATCAGGAAGAAACAAGGTTTTGTGACACTTTGCAAGATGCATAGGGGCATGTAGCAGATGGAAGCGTGGTTCTAGGATTCTCTCAGTTAGAGGATGTTGATGAAAAAAATAAAAAAGAAGGATCTTATAGGCTTTGTGCCAAGTTGTATGCCTTGTGTAATGTTGTAGGCTTCATGCCAAGTTTTAGGATTCATTATGAGTTGTAGGATTCATGCTGAGTTGTAGGCCTTGTGTTGAGTTGTAGGATTCATGCCGAGTTGTAGGTTTCATGCCACGCTGTAGGCCTTGTGTTGAGTTGTAGGTTTCATTCCGAGTTGTAGGATTCATGTCGAGTTGTAAGCCTTGTGTCTAGTTGTAGGATTTATTCTGTGTTTTAGGCTACTCTAGTGAGATGGTCTAGTATGTTGAATTGTTTCTAAATTAGTGAGACAATATGGTATGCTACTGGCGTAGTCAAGAACCTGTATGGTTGTGATGGTGTTGCTCATAATATGATTTGGGTGATCATGAGATAGCCTGTGTAACTCTAGTGATGCTATCAGTCTGCAATACCATGTAGGTATTTCCCATTCCATGTGAGATGGATGGATAATGATGATAGTAATGATGATACTCACAACATGGGTGTAGCCATGAGTAAGCATATAATGTGGGTGTAGCCCATGATGGTGATGGTGAAACACACTACAAGGTGTATCTCTAGTGTTCTCTAGCGAGTTGTGGATCCTAGATGAGATTGATAGGTCCACATGGGTGTATCCATGTGTGGCGTAATAATACTACCAGTATCATGGCATGTCTAACCGTGACGAGAGGATCATGGCATATCGAGCAAGGCTATGAAGACCAGAAGGGAACATCATTGTTAAATGCCTCCCTAGAAGAAGTATTGAACAAGTATGGAAGAGGAGCAACAATAGATGAAGTGGGGCAACACACTCTTGTTTAGCCTTTTTGGTACTCTTACTTGTGCGCTAACTTGGAGAAGGTGCACTCTCTTGGTTTATTTGTTGGTTCTAGTGTGGCTTCCCAGAATAATTCTATATAGAAAAGGTTAATGTGATTTGGGGTGGCTTTGTGCCTATAGTTGGGTGACAATGTTGTAGCATTGTCTATGGTGAAATGAGCACAATATTCTAACACATTGGACTTTTACCATCCCTATCGGTCAATTCTAAATTATCTTTAATTTCCAATCCAATATGCACACCAATTGAACTCAAAAGTCACCTTCTTTCTCCACCTAGATCACATTCCAATCAATTACATGATTAGCATCAGGTACATACTTTTTAAGAAACATGGAATACATTATGAATGCACAGGGATGTAGTTAGTGAAAGCATGTATGCAACAAGACCAATCCTCTCTAGGATTTCAAAGGGTCCACAATATCTTGCTACAATATTTGAATAGTTTTCCAACTTCAGAGAGCTTCTCTTGGCCTTCAATTTTAAGAACACATGGTCACCCAATTTAAACTCTTTGTAAGTTTTTCCCTTGTCAACATAAATTTTATGCCTATCTTGGGTAGCCTTTAAATTCATTTTTATCTTCACCATATGTTCTTCCATTTCCCTAATTAACTATGGCCCAACCACTACTCTGTCTATTGGGTTGGCCCAAATCACTGGCATGTTGCACTTTCTATCATATAATTATTCAAATGGGATAATCTTCAAAGATTCTTGATACCCATTATTATAAGAAAACTCAACCAAGTGCAAGTAATCTTCCCATTTTGATGGTTTATCCATCACATACATCCTCAACATATCCTTAATCACCACAATGACCCCTTTTTTTGTGCATATGACTCTGGATGATATGTTGTGCTAAAGTTCATATTTGTCCCAAATCCTCTAAATAATCCCTTCCAAAATCTTGATGTGAACTTGGTATCATTGTAAGAAACAATTGCCTTAGGCACACCATGCAACCTGTCAATTTCCCTGATATAAATATCTGCAATTTTAGTTTCCTTGTGAGTTAACTTCACTGGAATAAAATGAGCATCTTTAGTGAGCTTATCCACCACTACCATGATGGAATCATGCTTCTTGTTTATTCTGGGCAACTTGGTGATGAAATCAATTTTCACCACTTCCGATTTCCATTTTAGAGTGGGAAATGGTTGTAGAAAACCAATTGGATGCCTATGCTCATCCTTTTCCTTCTGACATTCTAAGAATCTAGCAATATACTCAGCCACCTCTTTCTTCATACCTGGCCAAAAATATTGTATCTTGAAAGTTGCAATTGTTTTTTAGAACCATGTTTTTCAACCCATAAGAATTAGGCACATGTGCTCTTCCTTTGTACATGAGGATTCCATCCTCTCTCAGCTCATAATTTTGAATTCGTTGTTTATTATTACCTTGTTGTAATTTTTCCTTTCTCTCCATATAATGTTGATCTAATTTTGTAGCTTCCAAAATCCTTTCTTTCAAATCATATTTTTACATGTTAATGGTTGTATCATGCATTTCATGCAACCTCATGCTGAGTGCATTAGCCACCTTGTTCTCCTTGCCTTTGATATTCTTTGTGTCAAAGTCATACTCACTGAGGAATTCCAACCATCTACTTTGTCTGACATTCAAATTTAGTTGTCCAAACAAATATTTTAGATAACTATGGTCTGTCCTCAACTCAAATCTTCTTCCCATGAGGTAGTGCCTTCATATATTCAATGCATGCACTATGGATGCCAATTCTAAATCATGAGTGTCATATTGTCTCTCATTCTCTTTTAAATTCCTTGATTCATAGAATATCACATGCCAAGTTTGACTAAGAACTCCTCCAATATGTTCCTTTCATGCATCAGTGCACACAACATAATCTTCATTTGGATCAATAATCCTCAAAATTGGTGCAATTTCCAACAAGTTCTTCAAATGATGAAACCTCCTTTCACAATCAGGGGTCCATTCAAATCTCACACCCTTCTTTTGCAAAGAAGTGATTGGGAGTGCAATATTTGAAAAATCTTCAATAAGTATTCTACAATACCCTGCAAGCCCCATGAATGATCTCACCTTTGAGACATTATTTGGTATTGGCCATCCCTCAATGAATTTTATCTTCTTGGGATCCACTACAACCCCTTCCTCTGAGATGATGTGGCCCAAATAATGAATCTGCCTCTGATAGAATGAGCACTTTCTCAATTTTTCATACAACTAATGCTCCATCGATAATTGTAGCACCATCCTCAAGTGTTTCTCATGTTCTTCTTTAGACTTAGAATAAATAAGTGTGTCATCCAGAAATACATTAACAAACTTATCTAAGTAATTTCTGAAAATACCATTCATTAAACACATGAAGAAAACTATTGCATTTTACAACCCAAAAGGCACCATTGTAAACTCATAATTTCCATACCTTGTTCTAAAGGTCGTCTCGTTGATATCTTCTTCTTTAATTCTCACTTGATGATAGCCTTAATTGAGGTCAATCTTGGAGAATATCTTTGCATCCTTCAGTTGATAAAAAAGATCATCTATCCTTGGAAAAGGTTACTTGTTCTTCATGGTCACCTTATTCAACTGCTTGAAGTCAATGCATAGCCTCAAGGTTCCATCCTTATTTTTCACAAATATCATGGGGGAACCCCAAGGTGACACACTTGGGTGTATATAACCCTTCTTCAAAAACTCTTCAATATGCATTTGTAATTCCTTCAATTCTAGTGTACTCATTCTATAAGGAGTCTTACATAATGAGGTTGTTTTAGACATCAAATTAATAGAGAACTCGATATCTCTTTTTGGTGGAAACCACGATATCTCTTTAAATACATACTCAAATTGTTTTAGGGTTGCATAGTCTTCAATATTTCACACTTTATCTTTAATTTCCTCTTCCATATGAGCTACATAAATTTGGCATCCTTTCCTGAAGCGTTTTATTCAGCTACAAGGTTGAAACTTATCTGATAGTTACTTCCCTTGGAATACCCTGAACTATTATCAAGTTCCCTTCCTCATCCATGTAAGTAAATGCCTTGTTATAATAGTATAGGACAACATGATTCATGTTCAACCAATCCATACCAATTAGGAAATCATATGAACCCAAAGGTATGATATTCAAACCTTCCTTTGTGCCCAGTCCATTCATGTCCATTGGATATTTCTTAACCAACTCATTAATTCTTCTTTTAGCTCCTATGGCTAACTAAACTAACGAATATTTCCCAAGCTTTCTTCTTGGAAAATGAAATATTTCCATCAACTTAGGATCTATATAAGTATGAATAGCTCCCGAATCAATCAAAATAGCAATAGGTTGGTCATTGATCTTACTCTCCACTTCAATCATGTAGGATTGAAACTTACATTGCTTGTTGTCCAAGGATGAATGTATCATTGGAATGATTTTTCCCATGTCCTCAACTATATTAGCCTGATCTCCCTCACAACCCCAAAATTTCTGACATTCTAGGCTCATTTTGAGTTGGCTATCCCTGAGAATTATTTATGAAGAATGGTGGTGTGTTCCCCTTCTTCCTCTACTCCATATTACCTTTCTTATTATCTTCCCAAGCCTTTTGTAAAGTTGGTCTTCCTCTATGTTGATCATAGAGGCACTTGGCTCTCCTTATTGTTTCATCAAATATCTTGGGATCATCATATTGTATCTTGTCACTGAATATTAATGGCAGCCCACTCAAGAACCTTTGAATCTTGACCTATTCATCCTTGACGAAGTCAACATATTCATAAATTCTAAAAATATCCTTTCATACTCATCCATGGTCATACTCCCAAGCTTGGGTTCAAATAAATCCTTCATATTACTATCATAGTAACTCTTTGTCAAGTATTTCTTTCGAAAACACCTTTTGAACTACCCCCAAGTAATCTTATTCTCATCAATGTGCTCTACTTGAACAAAATGGTCCCACCACATTGATGTTTTTCCCTTCAATTGATAAATTTAAAATCTTCCTTCTGCATGGGAGGAGTAATTATTTAACTGAAAATATTTCCTCATACCTAACAACCAATTCTCTACATCCTCATCCTTATTGTGGTCACCATCAAAGGTAGGAGGCTTGATCTTGTTCAATTCTCCTTGTAGTCCATCTACCCCATACCTCCTCTTATGATTTTTAATAGGAGATAAGTTTGGAATATTTTGTGCTCTTATTAATGAATTCCTTGGTGAGTGATGATGGTGTCTACCAACACTTCTATATTCTCTTCTTCTGGCATGAGATCTATGACTCCTTGACTTGCTTGATTATGTCTCATTGTCCATTTGCTTCTCTAATCTGTCCAAGCTCTGCAACAACTTGATGTTGAAGCCATATTTATTCTCCTTAGATTTCATAAATCTCTCATTATCAACTGTGTAACTATGAACATACCTATGTAGACTCTTTATATTCTACACCAAATTCATGCTCTCCTCCTTTCCTTCTCCATGTCCATTGGATCATGTCCCTGCATTACCCATGCTGACACACAACCCCATGAATTCATATTCATGGTTGTAAGTACTTCATGCATGTTCCATACCTATGGTCTCTTTTTTGATCTTTTTCTGATCTATCTTACCTTAAATTTGAAAATGTATGGGAAATAGGATTTGTTAGACTATAATAATTTAACAAACCTATCAATTTATGCACCATTTTTCCCTTTAAATACACTAGAAATAGTATTTATATTTTATTGTCATTTGTATAAATCAATTTACATTTATTGGTGAATAATTTGACTACTCTTTCCAATACCTTTCCAATGACTGCTTTCTTTCTCAATTCTGAGTTATGAAGAGAAAGTTATGTCCATTTGATCAGTACCCATTTTCTCCTTTTGCACACCTTTTAACCAAGTGCAATTTTCACTAGGTCCATGCATCCTTTACACCAACTCCTTTGGTAGTTTGACAAGATCTCAACGAGGTTCCTTTGTGACCATACTTGAATAATCTGACCAATTTTCACCTTCATCTGGGCTCCAGGATGCTAGATACAACTTGCTAAAGTTTTGGCTAATATACCCTTTTAGCACTAAACGATACATGATTCTTATACCTCCTCTTGTGCACTTTTAGGAGCCTATATTTTGATTCCAACCCCATGGATATCTTCTATGGCTCAAGATATTTCCGTAGACTCCTCGTGTTCCCCAATTTTACCTATGAGCAGGAAGTTATGGCCTCTGGAAGTCAATCGGGCCTCATTTTTACCTTGCATTGTTTGGCCTGTAACTCCCTCATACAGGATTCATTTGATGAACAATTTATCTTGATGGAAATATCTCTCTAAGCTCTATCATTTGAGGATCAAAAAATGTATGTCTTGGAAGGAAATACGATTTCCTAAAAATTGGACTTCGAAAAATGTCGTTTAGGCCTCCGAAAATGTCTTGCAAGTTAAAGACCTGTAAATTACCTGATTTTCTGAGCAATTTTCACTATTTTCTGAAAATTTTAGCCAACTTGTGTTGGTTGGGATGCTACAGTAGCATCTTGACTCCTCCTGGAACCTCGAGGTGGTGCCATGTCAACCCCCCTTCCTATTGGTCTTGCATCATCAACCTCCACCACCTTCCCTCACTTCTTTTTTTCTTTTCCTTACCTCTGCCAGTGCACAATACAATAGTTATTGAGCCCCATAGATTGTGGTTTCCCACATGGAATTTAATCATTTTTCATCGGGATGGGAAATCCCCATCTTGTGCTAACTCTCCACGTGCGCGTGAACTTTCCTGACACTTAGATATGACAATGGAGGATTAGGGGGGGTTGAAAATGATGAACAATGGAGGTGTAATTTCACTCGCCCTCACCATGTCGACCGTTAAAAAAGAGGGGGGGGGTATGAAATGGAAACTGTTAGTTTCCATCCTTGTGATGTGGAAACCCCAAGTTCATTTTACCCTCCCGCTAGTTTTTGTTTCCAAAATCACCAAGGGACCCCCCCTGAATCATGGTTCCGAGGACTTGAGGTCATGGTTCCGCAGGTTAGGCAGACACTTCTCCACCATGGCTCCATGTCACCTACTCCTTCCACATAGACCACTTGCCACCATGTAAATACACATCACCTCTACCACATCATGTTGATGTCACTGTATGGAAAAAATACCCTGTTTTTTCTAATTTTGCCAAAATTCCCAATTTTCAAAAACGCCCAATAATGCATAATTCCATAATTGTTTCCTCATGCCGCCATTAAATCTCTATAATTATCTTTTACATGGCCAATTTAGACCATGTTTACATGGATTCAACCCCTAAATATGTAATTCAACTCTTCCACCTCGAATTTTCCAAAAAAATCATTGCAAAAATTGGGGTTTTCCCAATTTCACCCAATTTCACCATGGACGCTCTAAAAATCCCCAATTAGACTAATTAAAATATTTATAAGCACCAATAAACCTCTTTAATCACCAATTATCTCTGTGTTTTGTCGATTGACAATAATGGGCATGAATTCTCTTCAATTTCATTCAAAAATTGAGAAATTTGCACTAATTTCACCATAGTTACACCGTGAATTCAAAATTTGACCATCTACGGGCCCAAATTTTTTCAAAATGCAATTGAAATTTGGGGATTTCCAATCCCTAGTTAAATCTCCTAAAATTACTCATGAAATTTCCCAAATTTCACTGTAGTAATTTCATCAAACATTTCACGGACATCCCTTATTGACATTTTTGTCAAATAGTTTGCATACATACTCTGCAAATTTCAATTCTGTGCTCTATCTTTGGCCCACTACAGGTACAATATTGAAACTGGAGCTTTGATACCACAATGTAGCATCCCCAACCCCAAGCTGGCCCATGCCACTCAACAATTCCGCCTCTAATACCATTTAATTTATAACATTCTCTGCATATGCAACAATTATGCAATGCAAACAACATACAATTCATGCATAAACATGTATAGTAAAACATACATAATTTAAATAAACATTCACACAATAAATAGCATAAAACACACAGATAAAATAACACTTTTCTTTTTAATAATCCACCAACTGCATGCAGACCTTAGACTTTCCTCCCGGCCATAGAATTTGTTGCTCGTAAACTCTCAGCAGCAGGTCACCCCCAAGTTGAGGCTAGAAAACCCACCAGGGAAGGATTCCTAAGACAAACTAAGGTCTAACCAACATAATACCACTCATATCAAGGTGACAATTGTTGCAACTATCCTACAACCTCTCATTCCCCACATCCTATCCCACCTGAAGAAGTGTACTCCTTCTCTGCTCAACAGTCCTTCGACTGTCCAACGTCCCTTTTGGGTCAACTTCAATAACAAGACGAACAAAAAGTCTCAGATATTTGTAGTTGTTTCCCAACACTCAGGGAAAACAATTCCCAATAGTTCTCTCACCCAGAGAGAATGCTCACATGCCTGACAAACCACATTTTATGAATGCACACGAGCCTAACAACCTACTTCTTCTCCTCAAACTAACAAGGTTTATTGGTTACAATCAGCTCCAAGCTCCCAAAGTAGGGTACCAATGATGGATGGCGGGGAGATTATAGATGGTAAGAGTGAATGAGAGAATATTGAGAGAATGATGGTGAGAATGATATAAAATACATTATTTCCCAACTTTATGTATGCATGTTCCCAACTTGACATATGCCATGTTGGGAACTACCTTGTCCCCACTTGGATGATAAGTTTCCCCATCCTTAGGACTTAGGATAACATATCATATAACTTACACTTTAGGAAATATTAATACAATGTTCCCTTGAGCTTAATCCCCCTTGGCTTAGCCCCTCTTCCTAGACTCTTAGCCCTCCTTTCCCTTCTAGTGGAGTTCTATCACCCCATACTCTTTTCATTTGGTTGATTTGCAACAATGATGTATTTTTATTAATAATCTAGGTGTGATTACACATTGTAATGATAGGATCATTATCCTTTTAGCATCTAGGATCCTTCGCCTTAAATCACATAGACACTCTAGCCTCAAAACACATATACAATGGCACTCTAGCCCAAAATATCCTATCTCACCAGCCTATAAAGTATATGTACATTTACAATTGGGGTTTGACCTAAGGGTATTACAAAAACACATTTATGTATAGGGTGGTTTCTGTAGTAACAATAATCAATGGAGGTGGTTTGTAAATATTTTTCAGATATGAAACATGTTGATCCAACTTTGACATACTACAATGGTTCTAACAAGGGATTTAATGAAAATGGATACCTAATGTGTAGTTTCCATTTCCATCATCGCTATCCTACCATATATTTGTAATGGTTCATGTTAGTAACTAGTACATAATTAATGGTGCATCAGATATTGATGAAAATGAAGGCCTCCCTGAAATATAAATTAGGACATCCAAAAAATATATTCACCATTGCCTATAACAATAGAAAAGGAAAACCAATATCATCTCAAATCAATGCATTACTCCATTTAGCACATAAGAATTTTCTCTCCAAACAAAACTTTTCAAAATGTTCCACTATGAAAAAAAAAAACTACAACTCGATGGAAATCTATTACTAAGAGTCCTTTATGAAGGATAATCAAGAACTAACAAGTGAAAAGGTATACTTGTAAAATAACAAGTACCAAATAAGAGGTATAAAATCATTCAATTATTGGAAATATTGTCTTTAAAGAGAATAAGAGTAAAGAAATGTTAGGTATATTATTGTATAGAATTTTATTGGGTTTTAGGGGTTGACCTACTTAGATTTCCCTACTTAGGTAGATAATGGGTGTCATTTCCCTAATTCCCTAATGCATTGATCAATACATAGCATCACCTTTTGATGAAAACTAAGGATAAAGGCCTCCCTAGTTAGGCTATGGAGATGTATTTTCTTTTTAGAAAGTAAATTTATATAGTGATAAATTCTTGTTTGTTCAAATTATATAGAATCATTCCTCTCTACGGGGAGAGGGCATGTCTCCAGTGATTAATAAATGGGTTCATTCATGGTCCCATCATCCAATGTAGTAACAACTTCTTTATTCTTATTTTTATGATTGTTTATGCCAAAGTAGAGACTATAATTATTATCTTATTATTTTCTTTTTTGGGTTCTATGATTCACCTAAGAGATTAGATGGAGTTTGGATCATTGTAACATTTTGTGGTAAGTGTGGTCACTATGTCAGATTTTTGTTTGAGAATATGGATGTTATTGTCGATTATGGATGATTGTCCTTTATGGCTAGCCAATGGTTACAAGTATTATCCTTTGTGGATGATTGTTACGAGGAAAATATCTCTATGGCTAGGGGTAAACCACAACAAATGGAATTGACTGCAGAAATAAACTCTATTATCAAGTATGCTATATAAACAAATATGCTACCAAGACAAGATAAAAGGCCTACCTCATCCAGACGATCGATGAAGTCCATCATTGAGCAGTTGACCCAAAGCAATATACCTGCAGCTAGTCCTCAACAACCACGAAAAGAAATCATATGGTGATAATATATGATGTTAGCACATTTGATAGCATAATCCATTAATATAGATAACAAATACGCCCATGGAATAATAATTCAAATATTTGCAAGATATCAATTGGACGGGAAAAGAGTATTTCTATTAATATATGACCAGCAGAAGTGAAAAAGTTACAAACTTCCGTGTCAACATGGTTCAAAACCGAGAAACTAAGTTCCTTCTAGCTGGGCCTCCACCACTTCAATCCTCCACCAAAGGAAAGCTCATGTAAGAGATATAATGGAGTTCTCACTCAATAAGGGAAGATCTTGGGGGCTGAACACTGTGTTCAGACTTAAAGAAGAAAGGGATGCAGACTCAATATGAAGTGAATAATTCCTCTAGAGTAACTTTGCTCTCAAAGTTGAATTATTTCTCCTCTTTTTCATAGCTTGGAATTGGCCCATTTATAGCCTTCAAATGGAACTGAAGGGCTGAGTCGGAATGTTTCCAGTATATGAAAGTCCAAGGATAATTGATAACGTATCGTGATATGGAAACCCGACACCATTTTTCATTTTTGGGCACAAATCCCGATGTACGTGGGTTGTAGTGGTGCAACCTATGTATACGCATGTTGTATAGTAGGAAAGGTGTGTATATGTGGAAAAAATGTATTTTTATTTCTGGAATTTGCAAAAATGGATGAAAAGTCTGCATAGGGAAATGGAAAAAGGCCCCCTCTGTGAAAGATTGCATAATGTGAGGAAAATCTTGCTATAACAGATGCCCCCTAATGTGTGAGGTCAAAGGAGTATCTGCGATGTCCAAAATACATTATAAAAACCCAGAAGTGGAGTGATGGGGAACCAACTGGAAGGACTAGTTGCTCATTACAATATGTACTGACTTTGCATGCATGGCTGCCAATTTGAATTACACTGCAGATCCATGTGAAAATATACCAAACAACTGTCTATGGCCATGAATAGGAAAATACAAATGTGGTTACATGCCAAAGGTTTTCATAGTCACGAACAAGGCCTAGTAGAACCAATCTCAAAATCAATTTGAAGATAATTGTATGCAATGGAGTACAATCTGATCTCCCATGATCACTGAAGTCACACAGGTACTGGTCCAATGAAAAGGAAGCAACCTCTCAGGAAATTTGTGGCCACATACTAATGTCTTCAATTCTTCTACACAATCTGCCAAAGGTGCAAGTCTACATCGTGTGAATAAAGGAGTTGAGGTCGAACACAATGAGACATCATTTGATTATCGGTCATTGAGTTATACCATTAACAAACGGGAAACAACCTACCGATGATGAAAGTAGGTATCAAGGCACTGAGTACAATATTACAAGTGTGAATAAAGGAGTTGAGTTCGAACACTTGAAGAATCCATCGATCATGAGACATTGATGTATTCCCAATTGTCGATGGCGAGAGAACCTTCCACTAATGAATGCAAGCCTCAAAGTACTCATAGGACTCTAGGTCTCATTTCCAAAATAGATGAACTGAATTCGATGGAAGGAGACTCATTGAAAGGAGATCATTAAGGCATCTCTCATCATTCATCATGAGGTACAGAGAAGGAGATTCATGATTTTGAGGAAATTGGATGAAGAACATGTTCACGAACCAACGAACCTATGCATCTTTCATGTGTGCCAAGTGCAAGCAGTACACGAAAAAGACCCTATGAATAGCAGCGAATGAGGAAAATTGTTGACAAAGGTGAGGAAACCACCAATAAGGATAATGGAATCCAAGACACTGCATGAATCCCAATGCCTGAATAGATGTCTTGTTGTCGAAGACAAGGGAAACCACCCAGTCAATGACCAATGATGAAATGTCGATTGTTGGGTTCAAGGTTACCTACCAATGAGGAAAGTAGGACCAGGGTGCATGATAGGACTACATCATCATGTGATTCTGAGACAAACTGAGGGTATGGACGACATGCAATGTCAAGAGTTCTGAGAAATGACCGACATAGTTTGATAGACATCCTTTGAACAACAGCATGAGACATGTGGAATGCTCTGACAGAATAGACTCAATGATGAAACCATGAGATGCAGGAGGCATCAATCAAGTTCTCCTTAGGGATTGGAAGAGTAACCAGTCAGGGGAGAAAACTCTCTATAATGAGCTCAACTTCCTAAGGCCATGCTAAACCCAAAATTATGATGACAAATGGACTCAATAACTTTGTGCTCTGTTCAAAGGCAACACGATTGCTGCCAATATAATATACTGCTCCCTTCCTGCCCATCGTTTTTTGTTTTTTCATAGACAAATGAATGCTATGATATAGAGGAGGAAACGAGTGTCGCAAGTAAGAAAAACTAGTTACAGCAGTGGAACATACCTATGCTCAATGCAAGGATATGCATGTGGGTGATGGACACTCGGGGGAATGTTCCCTCCTGGGTATAGGGTGTCAAATTGCAAAGGATATAAACGAGGCTCTGCTTGGTTGAGGATGAAAAACTGTTGAGGCAAACGATTTATAACGCAAAGTGAGAACCAACTATAGGCTCAATACTGCAAGCAAGGGCATGAGATGCAATCACAACTTAATGCCAAAAAATGTCATTTTTCTTAATCGTATTCCACTTGGTGTGAAAAAGGGATAAAATTGTACCAAATAGATGTCCTTTCGAATCCAATTTACGAGTGTGAAAGAGACAAGTTCACTCAGAAATATTTTCTCTTTTTGAGAATGAGTCGGAAAAGAGCTTAAATAAGACTCACGGCCTTTCAAGTCCAATTAACGACTGTGAAAGGGAAAAACTCACTCGACAATATTTTTGGTTTTTTAGACGAGTCGGAAAAGAGCTTAAATCAGACTCATTGGGAGGTTTCGAGGCGGCAAGTCACGGGGGAGGCCAAGGCTCCCGTTCTAAACTTCTGTGGAATGTTATTATCTTACAAATGACCGACACAATATTGGGAAAACCCAAAGCTCTCCAAGTCGAGGAGGATAAAGAACCAACGGAGGATATCGTCTCCGTGATATATCGGATAATGTCTCTTACTAGAAAGGACATAGGCGGAGGCATTGGATACCCCACAATACCATCCCAATCAAAGGGAACTTCTCTAAGACTTGGAGGGAGAGTACTCGGGGAGAGTAAAAATCTCTCTTGTTCAAAACGTGTAGGATCATAAATGCTAACGAGGTCATTGAAGGACGCATCACCCTCGAAAAGGAGAGTCATATTGACCATAGATTGCACTGGTACGACCACTTCTTCAACCATTGGTTGAATAGGATGCGTGATAACAAGGATAGGAGACATGCCACCCCCGACAACGGGGGTGTGGTCAGGAGAGGATTGCATCGGCATGACCGTCGTATCAATCAACGGAGAAATAGGATGCGAGGAAACCACAGATGCATCAGAACCTGAAGGGCCCTTACGTGAGACCCACACTTCTGGTATCCTAGTAGTAGTAGGACACAAACGAGTAAGGTGATTTTCTTCACAAGTCCTGCAAAGGAATTTGGGCTTACATTTGAGACGTCTAGGCTTCTCAATTCCCCCAACGTCATTCACAATGGTTGGTGACATGCTCTCAAATTGACTGGAAAAGGCGAGAGAGTCATTTCCCACATGATGTATAGAAGTTGGAGATGTGACATTGGTATGACTCTTAGTGACTAGAGTGATGCCCCCAACATGACTAGCAGTGGCTAGTTGTGGGTCTTCAACATGACTTGCAGAGGTCGTCGAACAATATCCAACATGACTGGAAGAGGTTGGTGATGGAGCTTCAATATGATTGGAAGTGAACGAACTAGTGGAAGTGGGTTGTGGAATTTGATACCAAGGTCTAGGGAAAGATTATATTTGAGACATTGCAGACCAGGAAGGATCTTGGTTTACACCCTGT
This sequence comes from Picea sitchensis, assembly GCA_010110895.2. Taxonomy (NCBI): domain Eukaryota; kingdom Viridiplantae; phylum Streptophyta; class Pinopsida; order Pinales; family Pinaceae; genus Picea; species Picea sitchensis. Next base: position 33,130 of record SNQJ01S0021017.1, on the reverse strand, counting down.
CTCTGTCCACAAGGTAGTATCCTCCGTCTAGTTGATCCATAGAGGTTTGTATGGGCATCATCATTGAAGTAGATGTTTGTGAAGAGACAAAATTACGATAAGGATTACTCAAGTGAGGATATATGTTTCCCCCATGTGAAGGGGTTCCATGAAGAGGGTAGCCCAAACCATAAAATTGATTCCCCCCATATGAAAGACTCGGGGATACATGTGGACCCACCATAGGAAAAGTGTTCATAGGAACTGACATGGAGGATGAAGGATACACAGACGGGGTTTAATAAGTAGGATAATCACCCATATTATTATTGGCTCCTAAATAAACATGGCTAGGACTGGATCCATATGAGCGGAGGTTCCAACCTCCCATAGTGAGATTTGGCTGAGGGAAAAGACTCTTCTCAAATGACGACACATAAAGCAAAGCCATTGTGCCCCCAGATGTAAGTATAGGCATATTAAGAGGGCCATGATTCATATCAAATAAAGATGTAGACGATAGGGCCATGGTGCCCCCAGATCCAATGCTAGGATTCATATAAGTGGGTCAGGGAGAGGATGGAAAAGGTGAAGGCACATTCGACATATCAATAGGAAAATGATTAGAGACTCGAGGCATGGACTGAGCATAATAATTCTGCATACCATTATGAAAAGCAGACGGATTCGTCCCCATGAAATAAGTGAACATCATGGGGGAGGTAGTGGTAAATGAGGGAGCCAAAGGGACTCCACTATCCATGACAACGAGGACTCAGTATGAAATCCTAAGGTCAACTCATAATCAAAGAGAACACCAAAAATAATCAAATGACCAATATGCACGCAAACAGGATAAAGTGGTTGAAATGGGCCTCCCTCCCTAAAGTAGGTACGTCTCACCCAAGAGGGGCATGAGACTCTCTGCTAAAGATCAGAGGTATCAGAATCAGTTATAAAGGCACTTGTGGGTTTAACAACGCAGTTGGTCAGATCCCCCCGGAGAGGTAATCCTCCATAAAGGTTGTCTGTTGTCCGACCCTTATCTAACCCAGGGTACCTGCAAAACAACCTCTGCAAGTAACCTATGTGGTACCTAAGTCAAGCAACTAATAAACCACAATATAATTGATGCGCAGGTGAATAATCATAAGTCAGGTCCACCATATGGGTAGGGTAGCAAAGCCCAAAACCTTGAAAGCATTGCCTCTCATGGAGGTAAGGGCACTAGCAAGATCCCCAGATACGAATAGATCCACAAAAGTATCTCTAACGCTAGGAAGGTATCAGGGGGATATCCCTTCAACCGACTTCACGCGAACTTGTGTTTAACTCTAGTGTAAGCGGAGGCTCATGATATTACCGATTATACAATGGATTTCTCCACTCCCGTTGATTTAATAGCCTTGGAGAAGTTTACTCACAAATTCCTATTCCAAGGCACTAAATCCTAAGCTAGTTGGTACACCCTAGAAAATAAAATCGTTGCTAATCAATTATAAATTATGGCGTTAATTTTAATGGTCGTACTTACTCAAAAAGGTGTGGTGGTGAAACTCATGATGTTATGACTCAGCAAGTAAAGTAAATATGAATACAATGCAAAGTCATAACTTCAATCTTCAATGAATGATATGCTTCTTAAAACAATGCAATTTTCAATTTCAACTCTGCAATTCTAAAATAAAAATGCAATCTTTCTTTACATGCACTAGGCTAAATGACAAAGACTCAAAAGATCAAAATGCCAATCATTGTAAAATGCCAAATATTTTTTGTATTTTCAATATAAGAAAAATGAAAATGCATGGACTGAACAACAACTTGATATATAAAGACTCTACTGTGTATATAAAGAGACAACTCAAGTAGGATACCAAGGAGAAAAACACCCAGCCCAATGTACAAGGACAATCAAAATGAAAAGATGATGAACAATCACTACAGAGAGGGAGACAGGTTTCCTGCCATCCCACAGACACTTAACAATCACTACAGAGACCCAAGAAGACTCAACAATCATCAAAACCTACCCAGCAACCACCAAACCCAGCAAACAAGCACAAGAGGTTGATGTACGTGCCTGTTCAAGGAAACAATGTGTATGTACGCAACTTGCAGAAGGAAAAAACACGTATATACGCAACTGCCAAGCAAAAACCCGCGTATATGTTTCAAAAACACAGTTAGGCAAAGGAGAAGGTTGAAAGACTTAGACCCAGAGTGAACAGAGGATGTCAAGCAATAATACGACAAGAAAAGAAGTATGAACGAGAGCAATCTAAGGAGAAAAACACTCCAAACCCCAAGAAAGAAGATTCAATCCCCAGTATGGTTGCCAATTATGTTACGAGGAAAATCTCTCTATGGCTAGGGGTAAACCAAAATAGACGGAAATGACTACAGAAATCAACTCTATTCTCAAGTATGTTATATAAACAAATATGCTAGTAAGACAAGAAAAGGCCTACATCGTCCAGACATTCGATGAAGTCCACCGTTCGTGGACTTATGTGTCGGCACAGTTCAAAACCAAAAAACTAAGTTCCTTCCAGTTGGGCCTCCACCACTTCAATCCTCCACCAAGGGCAAGCTCATGTAAGAGAGATAATGAAGTTCTCACTCAATAAGGGAAGAGCTTGGGGGTTGAACATTGTGTTCAAACTTAAAGGACAAAGGGATGCAGCCTCAATATGAAGTGAATAATTCCTCCAGAGTAACTTTGCTCTCAAAGTTGAATTCTTTCTCTTATTTTCCATAGCTCGGAATTGGTCGATTTATAGCCTTCAAATGGAACTGAAGGGTTGAGTCAGAACGTTTCCAGTATATGGAAGGCCAGGGATCATTGATCTCCTGTCGTGATATGGAAACCCAACACCATTTTTCATTTTTGGGCACAAATCTCGATGTATGCGGGCTGTAGTGGTGCAACCTGCATATACACATGTTGTATAGTAGGCAAGGTGCATATATGTGGAAAAAATGTACTTTTATCTCTAGGATTTGCAAAAAGGGATGAAAAGTCTGCATAGAGAAATGGAAAAAGGCCCTCTGTGCAAGATTGCATAGGGTGAGGCAAATCTTGCTATAACAATGATAGTGAGTTTTTCCTTCATGGCTAGTTGTTGATAAAATTTACTATATGGTTAGCCAATGGTTACAAGTATTACCCTTTGTGGATGAGAGTGAGTTTTTCCTTCGTGGCTAGTTGTTGATAAATTTTACTATTGGTATCATGTGATGTGTTCCCTTCATTAATTTATATTAAGCTTATATTTTATGTGTTGGCTACCCTTTGGCTAGAATATATGTGTTTTATATTGATAGTTGGACTTCTCCTTCCAATATGATCCCTTGCCCTATGAAACTTATGTGTAACTTAATGATTATGCTCTTGATGGCATATGTTGAGTAATGCCTATTTTAATGTGTTATTAAAAAGGTTAGTGCAATTAGCTAGGATGGTGTCCTTTCTTTAAATTGCATGATGTCCATATAATTCAAGTTTTATGCAGTGATGTTTTAGTTGAGTAATGGAAGATGATGGTCCAAGACTCACCATCATCCCCTATGTGCTTGCTTATATGGATGAGTTAAGGTCTTGAATTATTCCTTACATTTCCCATTCAAATATTTAACTTAATAGTTTTATAGATTGCGACAACACTGTTGTATTAATTTTTAATTTTTTTTTTCCATATTTTAATTGATGCTACTTTTTGTATTTATCACCCCCATCTTTAACTAATCTAGTAATATTTTCTATTTTTTAATTATTATTTTAATATGGTGTTAGGATTTTGAATTCTCCTTCATTCTAAAGTTAGTAATATTGATTTATGATATTTGCATTAATATTATTATATTTATTAATGTAAGAATATTTAACGAAAAAAATTCCCCCCAACTTCATTAATATTATAATATAATATTTATATTTGATTTTGTTACTAGTATTTAAAATTTTGTCACGATTATTTTATAATTATTTTATCGCTTGCTTTGACAATATTTAAGACTATTATTTTTCATAAATTTAGTTCTTTAATGGTTAGATTCATTTCCTTTATATTCATTTCTAATCGTGTTACTTTTCTTAATCCTCTCTTAGATGATGGTGGAGTCGCAAGTTCATAATATTTAATCTTAAAAATATTTTAAGATTATTATTTTTCATAAATTTAATGGATCTTTAATTGCTAGATTCATTTCCGATAGTGCTACTTTTCTTTATCATCTAATGGGTCATTTCGTTTCTATTCATTTCCGAGAGTGTTACTTTTCTTTATCATCTCTTAGATGATGGTTAGAGTCGCAAGTTGTTTTCTTGTTACAATTTTTTCTTTAATTAACTTCTCTTTTTTTTTTTTCGAAATATAAATCATTTTCAATATAACATTTATTTTTTTTATATAAAATATTTTTATATTAATAATATTAACTAAAATTTATAAATTCAATAATAAATTATATGTTTTTAATTAATATTCACTTGATAATGTTTTACTAAAATTTATGAATTTAATAATAAATTATATAATTTTTAATTAATATTTATTTATCTATCTAAATAAATTTAATAATAAATTATATCTTGTTTAATTAATATTCGTTTAATTATGTATGTTTTTTTTCATTCTCACTTTTTTCCATAATAGAAAAAACACTTATATTAGTATAATATAAAATCTGTCTTTTTCAGTTCAATACATAAAAGTGGACATGCTCCAAAAACATACTTCTATTTTTTAATTCTATCGAGCATTGTTCAGCCTGCTGAAATATCATATATTCAACAAAAACAAAAGGAATATATCCTCTTTATGTCTCTACTTTACAAAATAATTCCAAAATACATGGAATTCTACAGGCTGATATTGATTCTTTCATATATTTTTTGTTGTCCATCAATAACCTGTGAGCAAAGTAAATCTCCTTCCTCTAAGAACAAAGCTTCCTTATATAGTCAATCCGTAATTTGATTATAGTTTCTATATATGTGCTTTGCTTTGACTGGCTGGAATTGGCTGCTCATCGATTTAATCTTTGCCATCCAGTATTGCAAAGATATCACCTGAAAAATATTATCATTGTTAAACCAATCGATAATAAACTTAGAGTCACCCATCAATAATAACCTTGGTACCTGTTTAAAATAAGCAAACAATAATATTAACCAGAGTGCCATCAATTCTCCTTTTGAGTTTGTTCCTTTTCTGCAATTTAATTTTAGTTTAAAAGTGCCCATTAATGGGCATTTCAGCATAGCTCCAGCCCCGCACTTTGAGCCTCTATCCTGTGAGGCCCCATCGAAAAATCCCACTGCCCCATCCCAGTCCAATGCAGGAGGTCTGTCAATCCTTTTGATACAAATATCCTATGTGAGTTTTTGTTCCCCCAAATCCTGTAAAATGAAATTACATACTCTATAAAGACTTTTTTGTTTATCCTAAAAAATCAACAAGATCCTATGCTTCCAAACCTCTCAGCTGATAAAACAAGGGATTTCATTCCAATTTTCCTTCCTCTTTGACCAATTAAGAAGATTATTTTCAAACAGTCCTCCTTGCCAATTATTGGCCATTTTAAGTTCCTTAGTAATAATTTGCCAAATATTTTTTATGAAATTACAGTTCCCAAATAGGTGTATCATAGATTCTTCACTTTCCTTGCAGAGCACACACATGCTAGGTCCCTGGAAACCCCTTTTTAACAAGTTGTCCCAGGTAAGTATTTTTTGTTCCATCTGTATCTAGACAAATAGTTTTATTTTCAAAGGTAATTGCCACTTCCAGATCTTAGACTACTAGAATTTTGACTCTACTCCCCTTTCCTCCAGCATTTGAACTTCATATGCTAATTTGGTTGTTACTTGACCTTGTTTGGTGTCCCATGACCACATTAGCCTGTCTTTTTCTTCATTTAATTCAGTTCCAACACTTACCAGCCCCTTTGTATAATTTGTCCATTCTACTTTATGAGCTCTTTCCAGGCCTAAAGTTTCAACTGTTTTCCACCTTGAATGGTCATTCCCTTCCTGTGCAGGTGTCCCTGCATGAGCAAGACAGGTAATCCCTTGTTCTTTTAGCATCAATAAAATATTTGCAGATAATTTATAGAAAGTGTGGGATCCTACCATAGGATCAGTCCCTAATATGATATCTCTCCCACTCCCAGGCTTCCAAGCTAACCAATTGGATATTATCTTTACCGAAGAGGTCAATGCTCTCTAGAAGTTTGAAATTTCGTTCAATTTTTTCCTCCCCTGCCTGAACCAATTCTCAATTGTTTTCCTTTTAAGATATTTTTTCATGATTACCTCGTGCCAAAGACCAGGTAGCATAAGTCATCTCCATAGACTTTTCGCTGCCAATGCTTGCCCAAAAATGTATATATTTTTTATTCCCCAGCCACCAACCTTTTTAGGTTTTGTGATCTTTTTCCAATTTGAAATATGTATGCCTTCCTTTTCCTTTTTACCAGACCACAAAAAACTGAACACCCTTCTTCTAATACTGTTTATTATGCTTTTGGGAATCTTTGCCAAGGACAACCAATACACTGAAATGACTTCAAGTACTTCTTTAACAAGAGTGACCCTACCACCCAGGGTAAGCCACCTATGATTCCAACTCAGGATTCTCTTTTCCAATTTTTTCTCTAACCAAAGCCAGTCCACTCTTGTATAACAATTTGGTTTAATAAAGAAACTCATGTACTTAAAGCTTGTATCTACTCGTTTAACTTCAAAGGGGAATAGTTCCTTCAATAATTTAATCTCTCCCTCTTTCCAACTTGCTTCTAATGATCAGGGGATCAAATTTTGCTCAATTTTCAAAGTTCTCGGAAAGAGATGAAAATAGTGCCATTGTGTCTGTCTCGTCTTCCTGATTCCGGCGGTATATTTACTTTGTCAAATGGACATCGTATGAAGAAGATATCACGATCTGTTCGCCAAGCCAAACATGCAAAAAATTGATGCTGATTGTACCTGTCCGTACAGTCTGTACGGTCTGACATGGCAGGGCCGTACAGACCGTACGATGGTGATGTGGTAGATGTTGAATGGTTTATGGTTGGCGAGTTGAGTGTTGACACGTGTCATTGGGTGGCCAATAGTAGGAGGACACGTGGCCCAATCTGTGGGCGCCACATGTCACTCACTGGTTGGCTAAGAAGTTTTATATAAAATGCAGTGGAGGCCGCGGGGTTCGACCCCTGGACCTCCCCCTTTTGTAACGCCTTCACATAATAGTCCGACCAATACACCGCCGCATGATTCTTGTTATATGTATGAATTTTAATACATTTGAATTCAGATATTAGTGTATGTAGTGGGGGGGTCGGGCCGGGGCTTAGCCCCGGCCCGTGGTCGTTTGCATTGTAATGTGACCGCATATATATATACCATTGCGCTTGGGGGTTTGAACCATAGCCCGACCATTACATATATGCGCGCGGATGTATATAACAATAAACCAAAAGTTTTTACCATATGTTAAAATATGGTGCGGTTATAACATTTGCGCACGGATTTTGACATGGCCCACGGTTTTTAATATATATTACATATGACCCCGAGTTGGAGCGTGGGAGTTACACAGTTGGAGCGGTTCAACGGATTAACCACCTATTTTCCAGAACTAGGGTCATATGCGCCATACGCCCAGGTGTCGAGGCGGTTAGGGGCTGGCGCGCCCTTAACCGTCCTACGGTTTGCACCGTTGGCACGGTTGCGTCCAGTGCTGGGTTTTTGCGCTTAAATGAGCGTGTGAGATAGGTTCATTCAAGAAGGGTGCGAATTGTAGAACCAGAGACAACAAGTTGGAGAAGGAGACTTCCAGGAGGCCTATCTTTCTCATTTTTCGACCGATTGAGGTGCCGAAAGAGCCCAGACAGGGGTTTTGGGACACTGGGAAGCCATTGGAGCAGTCGGTTTGTCAGGTTGAGCATTGTAAGACATGTTTTTGAGCACTTTTGAGCAATTAATAATAATAAACCATTGGAAGCTGGACCAGGAGATGTAGCCCATAAGAGGGGTGAACTCCTTTATCAAATTGTTGTGTTTATGTGCTTATGTTCAATCATTATGCTGCTATCTATGTGTAATTTGCATAAGTAATCCTTTAATTTATGTGTTGCAAACTGATCCATTTTATTTAAACACATAACATTTCACTTGCAATAAATTTTCAAGTTTTTCAAGTCTTCTTCAATTTTAGATCATCTAAGCAACTAGATTTTTGAGGACTAAATTCCATCCCTGTAGCTTTACAAAATAAATCCAAAACCTCCTTGAAAACTTTCCATTCAACAATGCATCCAGAGACAAACAATATTACATCATCAACGAACATTAAATGTGTAATTTTTAACCCTCTCGCCACAGGAACACCCTCAAGTTTATTTTCTTGCACCTTCTCCTGTATGATTCTACTCAGCCCTTCAACAACAAGGAGAAAAAGTAAAGGGGATAAGGGACAGCCTTGCCTTAGTCCCCTTGAAGATTTAAAAAACCTGGTAGGATTGTCATTGATGAGTACAACAAAGTTTGTTGATGACACACAACCCAAGATCCAATCAATTGCTTCTAAACTTACTCCAACCTATAAAAGGACAAGTCTAAGGAAGCTCCAATCCACCCTATCATAAGCTTTGACTAAATCCAGTTTTAAAACCAGAGATTTTAGATTCTTTACTTTTATGTTGTGTAGAGCTTCCTGAACTACTCCAATTGCATCAGTAATTTGTCTACCATCTAAAAACCCAAATTGTTCTTCTGAAATACCAGTGGACAGGGAAGTTTTTAATCTATTGGCAATTATTTTTGTAATGATCTTGTAAACTAGATTACACAAAGCTATAGGCCTAAATCCCCCAAAAGAATCAAGGTTTGTCACTTTTACGAATTAGGGCAATAAATGTAGCATTCAAAGCTCCCAACACTTTCCCTGCCCTCCTCGACTCTTCCACAACCTCCAGTAATTCATTTACAACCCGATCAAAAAAAGCCAAGTGAGAAAGGAAGTTGGAAGTTGTCAATTTTATTAAAAATGAGTGAATATGTTAAGAGTGGCGACTACATAAAATTAATAATATATAGTTACAATTCTATTTTATAAAGTTTTAATAATATTTTCCATTTTATTTAGTTAATATGAATAAATTTCTATTTTATTTAAATAATATGACTAAATTAAATAAGTATAGTTAAGAATATGTATTTCAAATTTAAGAACAAATTATGTATATATTTTTAAGCTAAGTTAATAATTTTATTGATTTTAAATTATCATTTATTAGTTATTACTTTTTCATAAATTATTAATTTTATGTAAAATATTCTATTTTTTATTATTAAAATGATATTATTGTTCATTTTTCTTTGATATTAATAATATTTATTATATAAATATAATAAATCATATTAAGTGTTCGTCAAAATGTGATTTTTAATTAAAAATATATTCAAATTAAAGTATTAAAGTTAGAAGGCCCTAATAAAATTTATTTTTGTAAGTGCAATATATACATGTAATTTTTATTTGTATAATTCTTTAAGCATAATTTCATTTTATAACAAAATAGAAATAGGATAAGTAATTACATTATGAGAATTGGTGAAGTATCAATTATGTTATTAATCATATAGCATATTAATCATAGTCACCCTTTTTTTTTTTTTTTTNNNAAATAAAAAGAAACCTTATATTATATCAATTGTCTACAATACAGTGACACTTGGCAACCACCTGTTCTGCCACAGGAGGAAACCGGAATAGGTGGCTCTGATTTGTTTTGGCACTACCATGACTGTAACAAACTATACAAAAATTATACAGAAAATTGCAAGTGTTTGTAGGAACTCAGTTCCGCCTTCCTATTCTAAGACTGGCCATATACAGAGTCGCCATTACTGATAAAATTATACAGACAAAATGAGAAAAATATAACTTTTCGTCGTGGTAAATTAGACCACCGACGCTATGACTGAAATAAACAAAAGACTGTGACCTGGGGTGAGCCACTTCAGTCCATGGAAGAACCTGGTTTTCCATGCATGGTGTAAGCTGGGGTGAATCATTGTTTGCAAGTTGGGCACCGGGCTTGCACTGGAGCATCCATGAGTGCCTCGAATAGAATGTCCATTGTTTAACTGATGATGCCTTGACAATGCATCTGGTTGTCTTGCCGCTGCCTAATCTCCAAGAGGAGCTCAAGCTTCTCTTCTACGAGATGGTTGTCAAAGTGCAGAGCCTCTTCTCCGTCTCATCGTCGCCCGCTGCAATTGTTTCCTTGTCTGTACCTGCCAGCTGCCAACTTGGAGGGATCTCCTCCTCCACTAGGCATCTCTTGTCACCGTAGTAGGGCTCTCCTGGCTTGACATTTAGGGGGGCGCACACCCAAGGGTGTCGCCTCCTCTTTCACTATGCTTGGATTGTAATGCAAAGTCGGAGGTGGCGCCTCCTCTTTCACTATGTTGGTGCTGTAATGTAGAGGCAGAGGTGGCGCCTCCTCTTTCACTATGCCGGGACTATGATGCAGAGGCGGAGGTGACGCCAAGGGAAAGTGCATCGTGGAGGACGTTGTTTCCATTTTCACCTTGCACACCTTAGGAGACTAAAGCAAGGCAGACTGAGTTCTCATGGTAGAATGGCAGGGATGTGAAAAGTGAGAGATGAGATGTCTTTGGGAGACAGTGAGCCTGGTAGCCCAAGAGA
>SNQJ01S0021017.1:0-11025 GCA_010110895.2 Picea sitchensis | reverse complement strand
AGGGTGGTCACAAAATGTTTTCAAATTATCTTGGGTAATTTCCTCAACATGGATCACTCAAAGGCATGACCGTCTCATTCTCAGCATAATTACCAACTTCAACAAGCTACTTTCCATACCCACTATGGTTGGCCACTCTTTTACAACACTTAACTACGTTTTTCCTCACTTCTTGCTCAACTGTAAAAATTGTTCTTCTTCCTACTTGAATTTTCTTTTCCCATGATTTCTTAAATCTTACTCTTCCCCCAAGGATGATAATACTCAACCCACATTGTCATAACTAAGTGGGATGACTTCCTCACTTAACCTCTTATTTGAATTCAATGATTGAGAGTTGAATAAGTCAAAGGGATAAATGGATAAATGACAAACTAATTAATGAAGATGGTTTAAGAATCAAGGTATATGGAAACCCCTCAAAACCCCTATTAATCCCCTCTCTTGTGGAATCATAGCCCCCCATTACTCTAGTTCTTACTCGACTATAGTTGACAATGCATTTCATTTTCTTATTTTTCATTGTACAATGTTTACATATTACATTGTTTGGCCACTGACCATTCATAGTATTTTTCAAAGATAAAATGTTACATTAGGGATCAAAATAGGGGTGTCACAATGCAAAACTTTTACAGACCGAGATCTATAATCTAAAAACAAATTATGTTAACGTTGTCAAACCCTACACTAATGTTTGACCTCATAATTTAGGGCTAAGATAACTTTCTTAATGTAATTAGAAATATAAAATTAACATCAATTTTACATTGTTTGGCCCTTGTCCATTCATAGTGTTTTTCAAAGATAAAATGCTACATTGGGGATCAAAACAAGGGTGTTATAATGCCAAACTTGTACAAATGGAGATCTACAATCTAAAAAACATTACGTTAAGGCTCTCAAACCCTACACTAATAATTGACCTCATAATTTAGGGATAAGATAGCTTTCTTAATGTAATTAGAAATATAAAATTAACATTAATTTTTTTTAAATAGTGACGCGCAAGAACAAAGTATTCTCTACAATTTTACAAATCATTTAAGGAAATTTCATCATTTAGGTACTCAACATATTAAAAAAATTAGAATTTCACACTCATACAAAACTTAAATAAAAATTATATATATCAAAATTTAATTTGATTTCATACATTTCATCTTCTTACACCATATTCAAATTAAGTACCTTGAATCATCCTTCCAAATAAACATATTGTTGTTTTACATATTTATACCGCAACTATTACATGATTAGCAACCATCACTAGCTTGCACTCACCCTATTATTAAAAGAGATATCCTATATACATGATTATGCATTCTAGTTCTAGCAATAGATGAATTTAACATTTATTCTTTTTTTAATAAGATCTATTTTGTGAAAGGACTCGACAAATTAAGAGATGAATGTCAATAGCATGCATGAGAAGAAACGCCTTTCCAATAACTTGGTTGAATATATCCCACATTATGAGTAGACAAAAAGGAGAGTACTTTGATTTTGAGAATTTAAAACTAATTTAGAAGATTGACCCTAATACTAAGCCATGTAGATTTTTTAATTTTATTTTTACATTTTTAATCTTTATAATAACTAATAATAAATTAGTCAAGTTGCCTTAATTGTAATGACAACAACCAAAATATGAATTCTTGAGGTCAACACTATCACTATAAGTAAAGTGATAACTATTTGATAATGATTAAGAATTTTGTTGAAGGGTAGTAGAGTATTTTTCATAAATATTTTATCTTATAAATAAAAGATTTTCTTATATTGATTTGGTGTTAAAATAGATTATAATATTAAATTAAAATAATGTTATTATTATATTAAAATTTAATTTAAATCATGGTTTATGTTATGTCGTTATAGTGTGTCTTATGATTGTGCATCTTTTGAGGGCATGCGACACTATGACGTTTTTCACTTGGCTTTTTGAAAACATCAAGGATATTTCATCTGGGCTATGCCTCTTCACCTAGAGTATAACCATACTTTGTTCTAGGCTACTCGTGAGTCACACTCCTACTCTAGTGAAACTCTTGTATACTTAAACAATTGTTAACAAATTAACACTTAGTCATATATAAGCACACAACCATAAAATGAAGAGAACACTTGCAAAACAAACAAGAGAAACACAAATATAGTGTGGGCAGCACAAAACGTGTCTAACACCCAACTAAGTCTTTTTTATTATGAAACAGTTACAATATGAACATTATCGAATCAATTTATAACCTGGGAAGAGTCATATGACTCACCTCACCTCACCAAGACACTCACACACAGATTCATCACATCAACACTCTCTGTCGCAACAATCTTCACAAGCTTATGTGGTGTACCTCAGACGTGCCTTGAACCACAAACTTGTTGTCTCTTCTCTGTTGCAAGGCTTCACATAGACCTGTGGTTCTGTCTCCTAGCATGCCTCTTCAGACATGTGACAAAAATTCCTCCAAACTCGGCCAAAAATAAGGTTGCCCCAACTCTTCCCATATAATCACCTCAAGGAAACACAAGTCCTCCCATGTGGAGTGATTTGGCTCCTTGAGGGAGCTCTTTCCTCTTTGCCTAATTTTCCTCAGAATTGTAGAGCTTCTATTGCTCACTTTGTTCTTCAAATTTGAATTCCTTGGTTGTGCTCCCTTGTTCTCTTATAGGGACTACGAAGGTCACCATCGCAAATCATTGTGTCCTTTAGGGGTTCCATTCCCTTTTGTGAACCCATGTGTCCAAACCAATCATTGCACCCCTTCGCAGACCGGATCACCCAACCAAATCATCGCACCCCTTCGCATACTTGGTCTCCCAAACGAACCCATGCACTCGTCAACCATCATGCCTCTTAGGACCGACACACCACAACCTTGGTGTGCTCCTCATGGTGGTGCACCCCATTCTCTTGGTCACTTCATACTTGGGAAATCCCCTCAGTGCATTTACATTCCCAAGACACCCACTTTCCCAATTAATGAAATACTTAGGTTATGGAGCAACCCCAAGTCTTGTCCCCTTGAGGAATTGGGAGAGGGTCTTCGCACCCATATAGTCGAATACCTTACATCCTCCTCCACCTCAAGTCTTTGTTGTCCTCGACAACATCCACAAAATTTGTGATCTTTAAGTCTCCTTCCTAACCCATGCCTCTACTACAACTAAGTATGCTGGAAACCCCAAGTTTCATGCCAACCAAAACCCCAAATTCTGCAAAAGTGGAAAGACCAAGTTTCCATGCAAAGTGGAAACTCCAAGTTTTCCACAGACCAACCAAATTGTATTGCACCCAACTTCACATGATCTGCTTCTTGAGTCAATGCAGTCACTTCATCCAACTCCAAGGATGAAATTCACCCAACTCTACTACATTATATTGTTGTTGTGTTGTTTCCTTGTTGTTATTTGATTATGTTGTTGTTGTCGTTTCCAACTACAATTGACTGCTACCCACTTCATTTAAAAATTTAGCCTATGTTGAACTCATGTGATCTTGTTGTTGCGCCCATACTTCAACAAACTCTCCCATGTCTCCACAAATTGAATTCCCCATGCCTTGGATTGATTGGGTAGCTAGTCCAATTGTCTCACCCAACTCATGAGAATGCACTTCCTCATGCCCAAACTTAGTATTTTTTGTCGCATCTCTGTCACTCTATCCAACTCCAGAGACTAAGGCAAGTTTCCACCCTTGCCTCACTATTGCTGCCATCATCCGATCTTTTTCAAGGAGATCCTCTACAATGTCTAAGTGCTTCACTTTGAACCTACTGGTGCATCTGTACTTTGAATTCTTTCCACAATTCGTTCCATCCATAGAACAATCTTAAACCAAGGCAAGGTCTCCCCTCACCTCGTTGCACTATGAAGTCATCCCAAAACAAAGTCATCCATGACAATTTGACTCCATTGTCCACCTCATGACATAGTTATCCATTTTTTTCACCAAGAATTGCATGTCTAGATTGCCTTTGTCTCACGAGTCACTACTTCATCACCCGACCATGCTGCTACATATACCTCTCTATGCCTTGGAATGGTTAGGCTTCACCCTCAACCATGCTTCCTAAGACAAGATACATGCTCATGTGCAAAGAATATCTTAATGTTGCAATCTTCTTATCTACACAATCCTCCAAAGGAAGGAAAGTCCTCAAGTCACCTCCTTTCATCAAGTCACCTCTCCGCAACTCAACATCTACGATGAGTGTGGTCAACATACCTCCACCCCTAAAACGTCCCAATGAACCATCCAATGTGCTCCAAGTAAATTGAGTCACCTCACAGAACTTCCATCCCTTAGGAATGTTTGCACCAATACCTATGCCAACCTCAACCAACAACCCCACTGGATCTCTAAAAGTCATTGCACAATCATCCATAAGTCACCAAAGTGCACTTTGCCTCATCCAATGTCCCATACCAAAGGTGATTGAACACCACCTAAGTCACATGGTCTGCATTCTACCCATACAGGTCGACTACCAATAATTCTTGGTCGACATCTCTGTTGACTCCATCTGTCTCCTGGAACGAAACTTCATTGCACCTCTGCAAGTGCCTCAAACTATGGCATTGTCATCGCAACTTTTGAGTCATCTCATGACCCAATGACTCTGGCTAAGGCACCAAGAACCAAGGCACCTCATCCATCCTCTCAAACTTGACATGTACGGTCTTAACTTCCCACTTAACTGCAACAACCTATCCAATGCCCCTCATCAAAGAGTTAGCTAGCTTCCTAAGGACACCTCCATGACTGTGTTAAAATATGCCTATTTCTACCACAAGACTCATTCAAGAAGGTCACCCCAATCTCTCCACACACTTGCCTAACCAAGGCGTCCCAAACTTCTACAAGACATCTTCGAATATGCACCACTTGAGTCACCCTCAAGTCTGTCGGTTTTCACTACGGAAATGGAATACACTTGAACCACCAAGTCATCCATCTTTCCTTGAAAAAACTCACTGTAACAAATAGGAAATGAAAGAACTCAAAACCAACCATACCTTCCCCAACGACATCCTTGGCTACAACCATCATTCAAGTCTGTTGTCTTGGACCTCCATTTTCCCAAGCAACCGACTCTCCACATGAACTCCCCTCAATCACCATTCGCAGCTCCACAAACCTTCAAGAACTTCGCTATGATACAAGGTTGATTCCATTTGTCCACTCTAGAAAACATCTAAGTCCAAAAATTCATATGCTACTGGTCAAATTCATCTCCAATGTCTTGCCATCTCCACACCTTGACTTTTTTCGCTTCAAGGCACCATGCACACACCACCCGACTGTCAAGTCATTTTTTTTTCTAACAAACAGTTGTAACTCAGTGAAGAGATACCTCATATGAAGGTTGCGTTCGACCCGTTCATACAAAAAAATATCTCTACTCAATTGTTGTTCCTGGAAATGCACGACACGAAGACGTCATGATGGAAATGTGCCCAACAAAATGTCTATTGTGGAGCTCCTCTAAGTAGCCTCAAGTCGTTCACCCAAATGCTTCAACTTGTTGTAACCCAAAATTTCTCCCCTTCGCGATCACTTCTATGATCACTCTTTGTGCTCACTTCTATGATCACTTCTACGATTGGATCTATGACAAGTCATGTGACAAGTCCTGTATTCCTTTCCCTTGCCCAAGTGCTCAGTTCACCCAACAAACTATGCGCTTGGTCTCTCCAAGGTGTGCACAAAATGTCCAGCATGGACTTCTGTCATGAATCAAACCAACCAATTATGCGCTGAGACTGCCTTTGCGAAATTTCGGTCCACCTTACTGAACCTTCACCAAGTATGTGCCCAAACCACCTCTACAATCAAGTCTATGACAAGTTTTCTGTTGAACTCTGCAATGAGTTTTGTGATCACCCACCCTATCCAAGTGATTCCTTTAACCATAAAATCTACTCTTGGATTATACAAGGTGTGTTCCCAGCTCAACTTTCCACTGCACCATCAAATGAACCTCTGTCGTAAGTCTGATTCAAAGTCTGCGATGAACCAATTCTCTCCAATGAATGGTTCACCTAATCTGTGAACATTCTCATTGAATTGTCTTTGCAATGGACTGTCTTCATGTTGCACTCTATTGCCACTTTCACCACCACAATAGTAGAGGGTGCTTCAAGATCTGATACCATCTATCATCAAGATAGTGGTGAAGAGCTCTTCAATCCTTCATCAAAATATACAACGAACAATCTCTAATACCATCTATCACGTTCCCAAAGTTTTCCTTACGATCGTGCACCTCTTGAGGGAGTGTGACATCATGACGTTTCTCACCTGGCTACTTGGCTACACCAAGGATACTTCATCCAAACTATGCCTCTTCACCTAAAGCATACCCATACTCCATTCTAGGCTACTAGCGAGTCACACTCCTACTCTAGTGCAACTCTTGTATACTTAGACAATTGTTAATAGATTAACACTTAGCCATATATAAGCATACATCCATAAAATGAAGATAACACTTGTGAAGAAAACAAGAGAAACATAGATATAGTGCTCGAGTGAAACAAACTATGCCTAACACATAACTAAGTCTTTGTTATTGCAAAATAGTTACACTATGAGTACTACTGACTCGGTTTACAACCTGGGCAGAGTCACACAACTCGTCTCACCTCATCAAGACACTCATACGCATATTCATCACATCAAGAATATCTATTACAACCATCTCTGCAACCTTATGTGATGCACCTCAGACGTCCCCTCAACCGTAAACTTGTCGTCTCTTCTCTGCTGCAAGGCTTCACATAGACCTGTGGTTCTGTCTCCTAGCATGCCTCCTCAAACTTGCGACAAGACTTCCCCCAGACTCGGCCAAAAATAAGGTCACTCCAACTCTACCCACAAAATCACCTCAAGGTAGTACAATTCCTCCCATGTGGAGTGACTTGGCTCCTTGAGGGAGCTCATCCATCTTCACCTAAGTTTTCCTCAGAATTACAAAGCTACTCTTGCTCTCCTTGTTCTTTAAATCTACCTTCCTTGGTTGTGCACCCTTTTTCTCTTATAGGGACTCCAAAGGTTGTCATCGTGAACCATCGTATCCTTTATGGGTGTCGTGCCTCTTCATGAACTCATGTGTCCAAATGAATCATTGAGCCCCTTTGCGAACCCATGTGTCCAAATGAATTGCCGCGCCCCTTCGTAGACATGATCGCCCAAATGAACCCATGTTCTCATCAACCGTCGTGTTCCTTGGGATTGGCGCACCCCAACCTTAGTGTGCTTCTCATGTCGGTGCACTCCAATCTCTTGGTCACCTCATACTTGGGCAAGCCTCAAGGCGTGTTCGCATGCCCAAGGCGCGTTCGCATGCCCAAGGCGCCCACTTGCCCAACTAATGCAATACTTGGGTGTCGGAACAACCCCAAGTTATGTTTCCTTGAGGACTTGGGCGAGGATCTCAACGCCCATATAGCCAAAAACCTTACAGTATCAATATTAAAAATATAAAAATATATATATTAGATTAAAAAAAATAACTAAAATATACAATTTTTATTTTTATTTTTACATATTAATTTCAAACTCTAATTTTAAAACTTATTTATAATAATCTTAGATGTTACCAACTTCTATAAAAAAAAAAAAATTTGTTTTTATTGTATTAAAAATTGTAAATTTATACATCTTACATATTACCAACTTTTATTCAATTTTTAGTTTTTATTGTATTAAATTTTTTTATTTATATATTTTTTATTATGTCAATAATTATAATTATATATTATATTTATTGAAAACTTCCAAATTAATCTCTCTTTTAATGAGGAGTTTGGAATGGATGAACTAGATTCGTTTAATAGTATGAAGGACTTTGATTTAATATGATATCGTCCTTACAACTTAAAATACAAGATTAGTCATTAGTAAATGCAATTAGCAAGTGTTACGATTAATAATTTCTTAATCATCAAGTAATTTCCTTTTAGTTATGGTTGTTTCTAAACTTTCCCATTCAAACGCTTCAGTTTCTTGTTTTTCTAATCGTGTAGTGTATGTATATTGCATATTATTCATGACACATTGGACGTTTCGATTTGCTTGGTTGTTTCCATTTCTCCATTCTCTATTCAATGGAAACACACCTTATTAAACAACTAGTTTGTCGTTCCTCTGCTCTCTGCACTATTCATGACATTGCTCTCTGCAATCTCCATGACATTTAGCGGGTGGGGCTCCACCACGGAGGTTGTGAGTCGGGGAGCTTTTTAATTTTTGAATTGGTTTAATTTTGTGGTAAATTATTTTAGTTGGAGCATAATATCATATCCCCTCTCACGCGACTACCTCAAGTGATTCGTAGTATTGCAAATTTCTATCTGGGTGTATAGGGGTACATCATTTAAAACTTTTCAAACAATTTAGACGGGCATGAACATAAAATGTGAAAATTGAGTAAAATTTTTGGAAGATCAATAGTTAATTATCTTTCTTCATCCCCTTTTTAATTGAGACAATCTCATTATTAAGTAGTTGATCCCTTTTTAATCGAGACAATCACATTATTAAGTAGTTGATATAGAACTGTGTCATTTTTCATCTTTTAAAAACTAATGAAATTGAGGTTGAGCTAATGAAATTGAGTTTTGGTTAGGTTTGGAATTTCAAATTTATCTTGTTTGTGAATAGAAAATTTGATGTTGATTATTTGTTTTTCATGCTTGTGATTTTAGGTTTTACTTAAATTCATGAATATTATTATTTTGCTTTGTTATATGTAAATTTGAATAATTTAGTAAATTGATGTTGTTAAAAAACTCTGATGCTAATAAAATTATAGTGAAAATGGAACTTCAAGAAATATTCAAATATAAAACAATCCAACATTGAGTCCAAACTCATAGCAGAATTGTCCAGATCTAAGAATGAAAAATATATATCTACAAGTAGAAGAGCCTTATCATCAATGTTTTGTTTTAACCAGAAACAATGCTTGGCTCCATGGAGGAAAGGATATCCTTACTATCCCGTTTCATCTCTAAAATATCTAAGTTCCAGAATTATATACCTACTTCCACGCCATGTTCAATAAGAAAGTGGAGGACAAGGAAGTGCATCTATCAGCCTGGCTAAAGATATAGTTTCATAATGGAGTAAGAGTTTTTTTGATAAAGTAAGGAATAACTCATACTTTTCCCCAATATATGGGTCAGATGTGATCGAGTTTTTCATTAACATTGTATTATGGGAGTTTGGTATTGAGAGTTTGGGACTAATTAAATTTTATTTAATTAATTATATTAACTTTCCCAACAAACTTTGTCCAACAGTCTATATAAATTACAATATATATCTACATATATAATAAACTATATACCTAGAATTTATGACAAATAGACTATGAAGTGGAGCAAACCTATTTATAACTGAAAAAATATAAAAATCTATATTTTCCTAAACCAACACCCTCTACACGAACCCTCTAGTACACTACCAACCGCTGCTAAAATAAAATAACACAGTAAACCCGCGCGTGCCACTACCGTCTATTATAGACACTATGAATAATCTCTACATTATTGAAGAAACTTCAGCGTAAGAGGGTGATATGTTGGCAGCGGTCTGGTCAAAGATTCGCGTTGCAAAGGTAGCCGGCGGCCCCACAGTGGCAGCTTGTTGGGAAGGAAATAAATAAGTGAGCCGCCGGCGGCGCCACAGTGGCAGCTTGTTGGGAAGGAAATAAATAAGTGAGCCGCCGCCGGCCCCAGCGGCAGCTTGATGGGCAGGAAATAAATAAGTGAGAGGGTATCATTGATTTATTAATGTTCTGGGTGTTTTGAATTTGTGACTGGAAAGTTAAATAAAATTTTAATGACAATATATTAATCAATTAAGTTAATTTTGGATATCTCACTAACATGTCATGAAAATATTTTAAAAAAATAAATTAAATGTTTTAAAATACAAATCTTATCTCAAACTTTGTATAATACTTTATATTCACCAAAACACTGAAATTATAATTTGACCAAAAAAATTCAACTTTAAAATCACTATACATTAAAAAAAAATCCAATTTCCCAAGTTTAACCTACTCCCATTCCCTGGTTTAAAAAAATGGAAAATTCCAATTTCCCAAGTTTATCATATGCCCATTACCTCTTGGGTGAGCATCTCTAAGCTTCTTAAACGCATGTGAAAGAGTATTTTATTGTTTTTTAAAAACTGAGACACTAAAGTCTATGCATGTTAAGACTATTGTTACAAATTTTGGGATTTAGCGGCAAAGGACATGGAAAATAAATCAGTCCGTAGTGGGTATCATTGGTTTTTTAATGCTATGGAGGTGAAGTGAAATGTCGTCGCAAATTTTTGGCATATAGCGAGAAGAGTAGAAATAAGAAGAAAAATCTTTAAAATAATTGAGCGTTGTATAGCAATAGGTATTTGTGTTATCGCTGTTTTTTTAACACTGAAATCATTTTATTACCATTACACCCCTTTCTTTTAAACATTCACGAGAAAGAGCTATGTTGCGTGTTAATCTGGATTTGAAATCCGTCCGAGGCTTATATAATGGCGAGCGATAATGAAATAAAAGTATGTTCAAGTTTCTGTGAAGTGTGATGTTGTGTTGATCGTCATCTTCGCTTTCCGAAGAGCCGATCTTGCTCACTGGACATGGTATCAGAGTGGTGATGTAACAGGTATTTATGAGGTCAATTAACTCCTTTATTTAAGCATAAATTCTGTTAAACGGCTTTATGTCCAAATGCTAGTATGATATTTAAAATTCTGTGGACGAGGTTGTGACCTCCGGGGCATGGCATAGTTTGATGGTATTGAAGGCAGATTCCCGTGACATAGTTATTTCACTGGCAGAAGCATTATATATATAAAGAAAATTTCTTGAGATCCGTGAAATATTTTTGGTTGTTATAATTCTAGTTTCAAGATAGTATTTTGGGATGTGGACGGATATAGTGGTATTTCCAAGACCTTCATTCAATTGGAAAGAAGATGATATCAAATTACTTCATAAC
>SNQJ01S0021016.1:121233-170384 GCA_010110895.2 Picea sitchensis | reverse complement strand
GTATTGGAAGATGCTATTGACTAATTTTCCTGAGTATGTAGGACATATGACACGTTATGGATGTTAATGGAATCAATGAATTTCCATGGACTCCTGATTGAATGAGGGAGTGGATTGTGTTTTTATTGAGTATTTCATTTTACGCACATATGAAATATGATTGATTATAGTATGATTTATTTATATGAATCATTGACAATGTTTTTGTCAATGGATGCAGGATAACGATGTTTGTTAATCCGACTCACATAAGGAGTAAAAGGGCCATGCACATAAACCATACATTTGAGGGATATGTGTGGAAGTGTCCCTGTTACATCCTACTAGCACTCCCGTCGTAGTTGGAACTATAGGTTAACAATTACCTAGTTCGATATGTCCACGATGTCGTGAGGGTGGATTGAGATAGTCGCTCACAAATATTTCTAAGGAGTGCGCAATAAGGCATAGACCTTATTCCTTAGAATCCCTTAGTCTCTCACAAGGTAAACCGAGTGGAGTGTTGACTCCAATGGTTGAAAAAACTTCCAAAAACCAGTCAAAAGGCGAGTGGCACCATTGGAGCATGGAGGTTCATCTTTAAGGGAACGTCGTGTAATTAAAAACTTGAGTCATTAAATCTAGGTGGCCTACAAAAAATCGAAATCATTAGACTTGTTGGATTAGAACAATTAATTAAAAAATGAATTTAATAATTACAAATCCCCATAAAATCCTAAGACTAACTATAAGACTAAGTCTAAGTCTAAGTTTAGTTAGGGGACTAATTTAAATATTTAATAAATTAAAGGAATGAAGATAAATCAATTTAAGGAAAAATGAAAAAAATCTAACGACTCAAAAGAATGCACATGTGTGCATGGAAATAATAAAAGAGATTTTAAAAACGGAAGAATTAAAATTAAGAGAGAATGGGTGTACACATAGAATGACATCTAGAGTCAAGCTACCACCAGTCTAACTAGGAGAAGACTCCTAATGCAACTCTAACTAAAATCTAGTTAGGAGAAACTCATTAAATGAGAATATGGGGAATAAAGGAACAACTAAGAGAGAAAATAGAAACACACAGGAGAGTGTGAGGGGAGATTGTCTTTTTAAATAAAACAAAAAAGATAATTACTTGTGCAACATGGGGAGAGTGATACAAGTGTGTGGGTGAATAATCAGTAATAAAATAATTAAAAAGATGAATTACTTGTGCATGTGGACAAGAAATGGGGAAGAAGTGAAAGGGGATCATGCTTTGGTTAGTAAAGTTATGTTGCTAAAATTTTGTTGGACTGTGTTTTACTTGTGAGAGTTAGGAATTCAAGCTTGAAGAAAGAGTGGAAACTCTTCCTTACGAGGAAAGACTTGGAGCTATTTCTTGTTGGTTTATTGTGTGTGGCCCCTTTGTGGCTTGGGGGGAGAAGAGTACCCCTACCGTTGTTGGAGGTACCGGTGAAGTCCCTTGATTAGTAGAAAAGGAAGGACACAACGCAACCCTCCACGTTGAAGATCAACTTCACCTATCATCAAGTTAACTGGCGACAATATTTTACTCTTCTAATTATTTAAAAATTTATGGAGTGCTCATCCACATATTGATTATACTTGGTCCATTGATGTATTGATCTTAGATCCTGTAAATGTTGTATATTATATTACCACCGGAATGGTATTAAACAATGATTTAATGCATAGAAAGGTTTGTGTTTTTTTATCCCTTTTATAGATAGATTTAGAGGCAATGTTTTCCATCGTTTCGAAGAACTGGTTAAATCGAATTTCAACCTTTACCTCCCAATAAATTGAACTAATACAATTGCTACTTACCCAAATATTTCTCTGTAACGGTTGTATGATTTTTACTGCTAATAGAATGACAAGGAACCTAGTTCAATGCATGGTTAGATTTGTAAATTAAGTGATTATAAAGATTGTGCGGAATGATTTAATTTTAAGAAATTGTGTTGCAGTTAATAGAGAGATTGAATTTTTGNATTCAAGAGATAAAACAAGCATGCTACTTCTTCAGCCCAAAAAATGTTTGACAAACATTTATCTTTGAGAAGTGTTCTTTCCATATTCATTATTGTCTGATTTTTCCTTTCAGCCACTCCATTCTGTTGTGGAGTATACCTGGCTGTTATTTGCACAATAATGCCTTGTGATTTGTAGAAATTTTCAAATTCTCTGGAGTTGTATTCTCCTCCTCCATCTGACCTAAGTGCTTTGATATATTTGCCACTCTGTTTTTCAGCTTCTGCCTTGAATTCTTTGAATTTTGCAAAAGTTTCAAACTTGTGTTTCAGAAAATAGATCCATATTTTTCTGCTGAAATCATCAATAAACGTTAGAAAGTAAAAACTTCCACCTATTGACTCTGTTTTCATTGGTCCACATAGGTCAGTGTGAACAAGTTCAAGATGATGTTTGGCTTGATTGGAATACCGTGGAAAACTAGTTCTCTTATGTTTTCCAAGTATGCAAGACTCACATGGGGGGATTGGCTCTTTAAGGATAGGTAGACTTTTGACCATGGAGTTTTTCTGAAGAAGACTTAGACTCTGAAATGGTAGATGTCCAAATCTTGTATGCCAAACCATAGTTTCATTTAAGGTAGATGCACTCTGTGCATATGGTTGACTCAGATTTGCAGTTCTAAGTGTAAGGGGAAACATCCTATTTGGAGTCATATGGATTTCATAAATCAATTTTCTACTTGGGATTTTGTCATATATATTACAAGATGTTCCCTCAAAAAGTACCTTATAGCCATGTTCAATGAGCTGTCCTACACTTAGAAAATTATGTTTTAGATCTGGAACATGATAGACATTATATATGTCTTTCTTTACATTCTGTTTAGTAAGAATAAGAACAATTCCTTTTCCTTGAACTTTGACTAAGTAATCATTTCCAAGTGTAATATCAGATGATATTGAAGAATCAATGCATGAAAGTAATTCTTTGTTGCCTGTCATGTGATTGTTACATCCACTGTCCAGCAACCAGAGATCTTTAGGTTGTTGTTCAGTCTTGTGGCATGAAAGAAACATACCTCTTGAGTTTTCTCCCGTGTGATTTGACACATGTGCTCTGCCTGAGAGCTGATCTTCTTGCTTCTTCTTGCATTCAGATTCATAGTGCCCATAATTTTTGCAGTAATAGCATTGTATACTTGATTTCTCATTTGATCTTCTCCCTCTACCTCTTTGAGGCTGAAAATTCTGATGTTGATTTTGTTGTTGTTGTCTTTGACCTTGGAAATTTTGATTCAGATATTGTTGTCTATTGCCTCCACTGGAGTGAGGGTTACTGTGATTGGTCCCTCTTCCTTGGTGACCTCTGCTTCTTCCTCTGCCTCTCCCTCTGCTGAAGGATAATTGAGTTTTGAAAGCATTGGAGATTGACTCATCTGTGAGATGCATTCTGGTCTCGTGTGTCACCAGAGAACCAATTAATTCATCTGTTGAAAAAGTTGACAGATCCTTGGATTCAAGGATTGTTGTGACAACCATTTCGAATTTCTTTGGTAAACTTTTGAGGATTTTCTCAAAAATTCATTGATCAGTGATGGTTTCTCTAGTCAATCTAATCTGGTTCACGATTCCCATGACTCTGGTCATGAACTGATCCACATTTTCGGACTCTGTCATCCTTAGAGTCTCGAATTACGTCCTCAAGGTTTGCAGTTTAACTGTTTTGACCCTGTCATTTCCTTGATAGGAAGATTTAAGGATGTCCGAGGCTTGTTTGGAAGTACCAGTGCCTATGATTTTCGAAAAAATCGAGTCATCCACAATTTTTTTTTTTTTTTAAATAAGAATGGTAATATATATTAAAAAACCTGCTAAAGGCAAAAAGAGAGCAGCCAGTTACAATCATTGTCTGGTTAGGCTGATGGGCTGCCCCAACAAAGGGGAAACCAGCCCATTCAACCCTTTAGTTCACAAAAGTTTGATATAGTCTACTGAACATAAAGGTCTGAACTATAATAGCAGTAATAAAAAAAAGACACATAACCTAGATGGTTGCCACGTAGCTTGGCCAGGTGCCTTGGAGGCTCTCGGTCCCTGGATCCTCTTCAATGATTGGGGTGCCATCGCCCCAATGCAATTTGTCCTTTGGAGTAGCGTCGAGGCTCGGATTGCCTGTCTTTTTGTCCTGTGGCTGAGGCTTAGGCACTGTCCCGCTGCTCTGATTTTTCTCCTCTTGCTTTTCTCCGAATTGCTGCATAGCAGCGTTGCTGCATGAGGGTGAGCCGTATTCCTTTCCCTTATCCACTCTGATGCCTCCAGTCTCAACAGTAGTTTCGGGCATGGAGGTTGTTGCTTCCGTATCTATATGGATAGTCGCCTGCAGAGAGGATAGGAGCTGGAGGAACAGTCCTTTCTGTTCATTGTTTAGTTCTAATCGGAACTGTAAGTCCTCCACTCCCCGACAAAGATCGAAAACTAAGCCCTGAAGAATGGCTAGTTTGTCTATGAGTCTCTCACCATGGATGTCGTCCGCCAAGGAGTGTGCCTGGTATGGTCGGTCGCTCGAGGGAGGAGGGTTCTGTGCGGCAGAGGGACCAGGAGGGGCTGGGGGATTAGGGTGTGAGAGTGCAACCATTGACAAAGATTGTATTTCGCGCAGTGCCAAGCTGAGGGAGTGAGGAACAAGCTCACGGTGGTGGGTGGGAGCATCCACGGGAGGTTGCACAGGGAGAGGGGCCAAAGGCCGACGTGGCCTCCAGGGAGAACCTCGTCGAGGCTTCCCTCTCAGTCTCTTTTTGTGCTTCGGCATGGTGGAGCTGCTGTAGCGTGTCAAGAGCCAGAAGTGGAGATGGATAGCCTGGTGTCTGCCTGCTCTAGCCCACAAAATTCTCGGGTGGGGGGGTGCCTTCGGCCACCAATTCAAATAGCGCCCTACACAAATAACCATAACCAGGAGCCTCTTCATTATCAATGCGATGGAAGGAGAAGTCGTAAATGCCCGAGCGTATGACATGAAAGGAAATAAATTCATAGGAGGGTGGCGGGTGAGGGCACGCGCCCTTCACATGGCTCCGTGCCCCGCTGGTGCTCTCCGTGTTCCTCCTCTTGCCCCGTGTATTCCATTAACACCCCATCCGGGGAGTCATCCACAAAATTTTGAATCCAAAATTTAGCTTTATTTTCTCTGTTTCTTTGAGTTGCCTAAGCAATTTTCTGCTGATTTGTCATGGCGACAAGGTCTGTTGGATTTGGTTCCACATATCCACGATCCAATGGATCCCAACATTCTTGTGCTTGCAAGAATGATTTCATCCGAAGAGACTAGAACTCATAGTTCTTTCCAAGAAGAATCGAACCCTGAGTTGGTCCTAAATTGTTAGACGACGCCATATATTTAAAATTTTTGCAGAAACAACAGAGGGAAATTTCGTATTTTACCTCTGATCGCCGAAACGCCGATTTTATGATGGGATCTTATCGGCCTTGAATTGGCCTTAGTCACTGTGTAATGTGACCACGCGCCTTAATGTTAAAGCGCTACAAGCTTTTCGAGTTTTTTGCCTTTCAAATTGCCGAAATGCGAAATTTGCTTTTGGACGATTTAACGGTCGAGATAATTCCTATGATCTGACGGTCCAGATCTTATCGGGATATCGTGAATCGGGACTTTATGAACCCTAATGACGAGCTCTTCTGACTCCTTGATTCCCCGATCTCCGATTTACCGATGGAGCATTCCTTTTGGGAAATTTCCTGATTCCTTTGATCTCTGCCACGTGTCCCAACAGATGGATGACTCAATTCTGCTTCGGGGGTTTCCCCGTGGAGATTCCCAATCCATCATTTTGACGAGATGACGTCAGCTGGGCCCCACAATGGAGCTTTCCTGCTGTCGGGATTTCGAACTTCGGAGTTCCGAAATGCTCGTGCTTCTTGTCCTCAGGATTCGCGATTTGCCGAATCCCGATGTGCTGATGGACTCTCCTCTTTCGGGACTTTTCTGAGTCCTTGGATTTACGCCACGCGTCCCCTCAAGATGGACGGTCCGCGTCATTTCGCGATTTCACGACTTGCGACACCAAAGTTTCTGCCAACTTGAGAACTCTGAATGTCGAAACACCGACGGTTTCCTCGATGTCCGCCACGTGTCCGGTCAAATGGACGGCTGTGATCTTATCGCTATTTCATGAATCGTGATTTTGCGAGTTTAGAACTCTTGTTGCGATGGTCTTTCAAAACCAAAAACTTCGAAATGATGATGGAGTGATGGCCTGGATCTGCTGCCACCTGTCCTCTGAGATGGACGGCTCACAATCCTCTCGGGATTTCGCGATATCGCGTATCAGAGTTTTTGGAGTGCAATCGTCTTTGCGCATCCAACTCCCGATTACCGATTTTGTGATGGGACAAGATCGACAGCTCACGATCTTTCACGATCCAACAGTCCAGAATGACTCGGAATTTCGCAATTCGCGAATTCTCACGAGAGTCTTCTGACGTTTACACCTTGTAAGCCAGCGAAGTGCCGCGATCTCACTACGTGTCTCTTGATGGACGGTCCAGATGATGTTGGGACTTCACAGGTCAAAAATTCCTTGGCGCTACAGAGGATTAAACCTCGTGCATTTTCTTGCGGATCCAACGACTGTCGAGCCTTTGCGCAAGATCTAACGGCTGAAACTCTTTCTCCTTTTCCGCGCTCTCCTCGTCCCTTCTGAACTGGTTTCCCGCTTCGGATCCATTCTCAGGACTAATCTTATGGCCGCGACGATTGTTCTTTGAACTTGAGACGCGTTCTTTGCTCCTGTGGAAGAAAGATATATGAATCTTTCAAAGATTTGAAAGAAATACACAGATTCTTTGTTCACTTCTTCAATCTTTGACAGATTTGGGCGAATTTCAAAAAATTTTAAACGATGCTGCCTTCTGCAGCAATCTTTAACGATTTTGAACGAATTCTTCGAGTTCTTTAAACATTCTTCCATTCTGCAGCTCTTCTTCATCAATCTTTGATGATTCTTGAAAATTACAAGAATCTTTAAAGTTTCTTCTTTCTCGGTCTCTGCTTCCTTGTTCTTTCGAGCATAGTATGCTCTGCAACCTCTTCAAGCTTCCTACGTTGATCTTTTGAACGTAAGACGATCTGCTTCCTCGTGGAAGTTTCCTGCGAAGATGTTTCGAGAGTATGATGGATGGCTCTCCAAACCTTGTGAAAGAGACTGTGTCGCGTGCTCTCAAGATCATTGATGTTGTGCGCTGTGAGGATCATGTTTCTCTCTAGCCTATGTGAAGAGGCTTACTGCTGAAGCTCTGATACCATGATAAATTGTGAAGCAAAGAGAAATGCAGAGAAAAAAAAATAGAACAGAAAACAGTATATTCAAATGTATGAAGAAGAGTGAAAAAACGAAGTTACAATCTAAAGGGAAATAGCTGAGCTAAATAGGCTCAAGCAAGACACAAATAGAAAGTACAGCGGACCAGGACAACTGGCAGTGTATAGTCAGATTGTTGAGGTTACAATATATTTAATAGAAATGTCATTCTTTGGTAGTTTTTATCAAAGAAGATATTGCTTAGCTACAAGATGAAAATCAACACGTGAGAAAACAAAAGAAATATTAATTGAAAAGCATGAACGAGAAGTTGTCGAAATAAAAAATATATTAAAAATTGTTGAAGCTCATGTGGTTGTTTAGTCCTGGGGGGTGAATGTTATCATTACCTCATATATGCGAAATATGACAAGTTCCAAATCGTGATGTCTAATGTTGATCATATTTTCTTTTTGCATCCATACATATTTGAAGTTTTAGCATAGATGTACATGTCTTATTAGTGAGAAGCAATTTTTTCAAGGTATTGATCTTAGTTTGATTTTGTTTTATTTGTACTTAAATTAGTGGCAAACTTCTTTAATTTAGAGTAGTTACAAAATCATAGAGTCTATAGCCACTCTTAAATCATATAAGTCATTGATATATTTTGTCTTGATGGTTTAATGGTGTTGATTCAATGATATAAAGTTGGATCGTGATATGATTTCTACATAAAAATATAAGAATATAGTCAATTCATATATGATTTCGATTCAATGATATAAAGTTGGATCGTGATATGATTTCTACATAAAAATATAAGAATATAGTCAATTCATATATGATTTCCTCACAAGAAGTTGTTATGTATCACTAGTTTTGGTGTACGTTGCAACAAGCTTGTAAATTGTTTTGATACACTCAAATGAATGAGGTTTTGTTAGAGGTGGTTATGTCCATTTATTGGTTAGACTTTCTTAAATATGTAAATCCTCATTTGGTGTATGGGACCGAGTTACTAGATAAACATTACTGTTATCCAAGTCTATTTTAGTTAAATATTGCTTATCTCTAGCTGGAAGTTGTGAAATTGATTTTTTTTATCATAACTCGATGATTATAAATAGAGTATGATAAGACTTGAGAAGCGAACGAAATCCAGAAAGGAAAAACTGAGTTTTATCTTTTCTACACGCGTTTTCTTCGTAAACTTATATTTTTCGAAGGAATAGTGATGGAGTCTCCTCCAACAGTATATAGATTGAAATATTAATGGAGTGATGATATTTTGGGACAAACTTGGAAAGTCTATTTTCAGAACTATATATGAATTTCTTTTGCACGAGTAATAGAAGATTATTTTCTTGTTCCTTTTATCATTGACTTGAGTGGATTTAAATAATATTATTCAATTTGTTTTCAGTATCTGCTTTATATCCTTATAATCATATTTAAATTTTCAAAATATAATTCGATTGAAATATTAATGAAGTGATGATATTTTGGGACAAACTTGGAAATTCTATTTTCAGAACTATATATGAATTTCTTTTGCACGAGTAATAGAAGATTATTTTCTTGTTCCTTTTATCATTGACTTGAGTGGATTTAAATAATATTATTCAATTTGTTTTCAGTATCTGATTTATATCCTTATAATCATATTATTTTAAATTTTCTTTTAAAATAAATTCTGTTGCAAATCAGTTTTGGTTATTACATGTTTTATTTATAAAGACAAGATAAATTGATTTTAAATTATAATTTCTTTCATAAAATAAGTTTTTATTTAAAAGTTATTTATTTTTCTGTAGCTGTGAAACTGCAACTTATTATTTTAAATTTTCATTTTTAGATTTACAAGTTTCATTTAGATTAGAAGAGTTTTAACGAAGTATCCTCTCCAAGGAGAAAATCATCTTAGTGGCAAACAGAGCCATAAAACTCATCAGGAAAAACCATACCAACATCTTGGGTCTTTCTCTAAGGACCTCAGACCGAGTTGTTTCTCTTATGTTGATGAGTGGTCAATTCTGCCCATCAAAAAATGGTGCTAAGAAGGCTTGAGGTAAATTAAATGAGTAAATGATTATAGCTTCAAATTATTCTAATTAATCATTATCCCTTAGGCTGTAATAATTTCATATCTATTAAATCTTCGTCTGTGTCATCACAAAACGCACTAGAAGGAAGGTTGGATGACAATATAACCTACATGCAGTCAATATTTTCATTGTTATAATAATCAATGACTCGTGCCCAAATTTTTGTATGGGAGTGTATTTATAATTTTTCGTTAGTTAACATTACCAATAAGACAATTTCTCTCTTGTGTAAACTCAATTTTTATGGTGAAGGAAATATATCTGCAAAGGATCATCTTAAAAAGCTTTGGTGTAAATGCATCAAGCATGATTTTACAGATTTAAATATTGTATGCAGCTTGTTCGCTCTCACTTCACTTTTAGAGGTTGAATTAAACACTAGTTTGAATATGAAATATATCAGCAAAGGATCATCTTAAGAAGCTTTGGTGTAAATGCATCAAGCATGATTTTACAGATTTAAATATTGTATGCAGCTTGTTCGCTCTCACTTCACTTTTAGAGGTTGAATTAAACACTAGTTTGAATATGAAATATATCTGCAAAGGATCATCTTAAGAAGCTTTGGTGTAAATGCATCAAGCATGATTTTACAGATTTAAATATTGTATGCAGCTTGTTCGCTCTCACTTCTCTTTTAGAGGTTGAATTAAACACTAGTTTGAATATGAAATATATCTGCAAAGGATCATCTTAAGAAGCTTTGGTGTAAATGCATCAAACATGATTTTACAGATTTAAATATTGTATGCAGCTTGTTTTCTCTCACTTCACTTTTAGAGGTTGAATTAAACACTAGTTTGAATATTTTTCAGCCAACTCTATTTTCACTTGGTTTCAATTTGAGGATGAATTTTTAGAAACATTTTGAGTTCATGATTGTGATAAATAATGTGATGAATTAAATTCTCTACTAATCGAGAAAGAAAAATCTTCAAAAAAAACCTTTCAATAATAATCAGTCATGTTCTTTTTAAGTTTCATCTTAGTGATCTACCTTGTGAATATGATCTGCTTAATCTTGTCTCAACTTTGTGTGCCCCTCTTATTTCACAAAATCTTGTTGTAGATGATAAATTCGATGCATATAAATAAATTCATCCACATGATGAATCTTTCTCACAAATTAATCAAGAATCTGTTTCAAAAAATCATCTTCCAAAACCCCAAGAAACTTCCTTACTGTCCTTTCCTATCAGCAATCTAGAAAGCCCTATTCCGGAAATTTTTGAATCTATGGATTATACACAACTCCAAGATGAAAGGACAGAAATGTAAGAAACATATTGTTCTTCTGACGATTATTCTCTATATATACTCCCTGAACGGGATATGGATATTTCGTTTACAAAAAATTTCAATTCTACGCTATGGATAACAAGAAGTTGAGGACAAAAGCATCCATATAGTCGAGGAAACTGATCATTCGTTTTATTAATTAATTTTTCAATCTTCTGCTATTACTGATACATATTTCGACGAGTTGATTTTTGATCAAAATATATTTTCACTTTCTGCTAAATTTTATTCTAATCTGTTTTTGAATTCAATGACTAAAGAATACAAACATGTTACTAATGATTTTAAGTTTTCTAATATTCCGATAGAACATATTGGAGATATTGATCCTCAAATTGAAGAAGAAATTACTAATCTTGATCAAACAATTCTACCACATTCAAAAGAAAGGCTAGGTACATTCCATGAAATTCTTCATGAAAGCATTGATTTTCCAATCATACATAAAGGGGTTTGAGGTGATCATATAATGCTTGAAAGTTCAGATACTTTTTTTGAAAACTAACATACCGATCCCAAACATATTTCTTATAACATGTTTTAAATTTCAACATCAAATCATAGTTGAAAACGAACATACCGATCCCAAACATATTTCTTATAACATGTTTTAAATTTCAACATCAAATCATAGTGAAATGGATGAGGTAAGGAAAGATGAATCTCTTGAAAATTTCATAGGAAATAATTATTCTAGTTCAAGAGATCCTTTTCATTTCCTTGTCTCTAATTCTTTTTACTCCATACATCCTAATTTATTCTTAGATTTTGATGTGCATAAAACTTTATCTACTTTATCTAACGATGTGCCTTCGAAATATGTTTTTTTTCATATGTTGATTGTTGGTGATTTAACTATTAAACATAAAGCTAATGAATTGGGATTTGTAACACTAGCTGATGTTTTCTTCATTTCAACCATTCGTAAGGGAAGAAGGTAGATTGCAAGACGTTTGTATTTGACCTATTTTTAATAAAATCAATGCACCCATTCTTGTTGAAGTTGATGATTCTTTTATTCATAATTTGTTTTCGAATTATGCAATGATAATCAAATATTTGATAATTTGATTTCTATAACTTTTGATCACCACAAATTTATATCTATTTTATTTGATTCATATCTAATTGTTGGTTCTTTGATCACCACACTTTATATTTGTTCATTGACTATGATAGATCCTCATTTTTGTTTTCCAATCGATCTACCATTTATGAATTTTATTCAAGAAGGTTATACTCTGCATTTTGAGTTTCATGACAGGATTATGGATTGACTTGAAGAATATTATCTTAAAATGTTTCCAAAAAATGATAAGGTGTTGGCACAGGGCAGACCCACGGTTCATCTCCAAGAGTGCACCAACAATCCCTTACTACTAGCCCTTTCGGTAACACCTGCGAGGTAGATGCAGTCTCACCCGAAGTAGCTATGGGGGCTTGCAGGACACAAATCTCTACAACCAAGGGAATAGAATGTGGATCTGATACAAGAAAAACATAACATATAGATATCAATTACTAGCTTAGATCTACTTCGTACAAATATCTATCAGATCTAGCAAAATAATGCAATAACCGTATATCCATAAACGATAGAGCACAACATCAATTACACACAACACAAGGATGTACGTGGTTTACCCTCTCCCTAGGGCTACATCCATAGAAATGTGCTTGATAATATATTAAGATGAAATCATATCTAGCAGATCTGTATTCTTATCTAGCAGATCTTCTCTCTTTCTTTCCTCCTTGCGCACCCAGCTGCAGGGTTGATCTTCACACCTAGCTGAAGATATTACAACACAGACTTCCCTCACTCCTTGATGCTTCTCTCTCTCACTCCAAGAGTCACTCACAACAATAAAGAACTTGGAACGAACAATAACAATAACAACACTAACAACAACCCATCCCAGGTCCTCTTGACCTTTATTTATACATTACAATAGCTCACCGACAACCTTAGTCCAAAACCTAAGTGTCAAAACCCTAGATACAAAAACCTTAGGTCAACTTGACCCGCGTTTTCAGGGATTTTCCAAACTGCCTTTTCTTCCTTCTCACGTGGTGCTCCAAAGCATCCAACAATGGCGTTTTCTTCTTACTGAGTTGTCCATAATCTGTCTTCTTTGCTGATCTGTCATCCTCGATCTCCTTGTCCAATGGCTTGGTTTCTCTTACTTCGCTCCATCTTTCTGCTCTTCTGCTCACTTCGACCCAGTATCAGTCACTATGTCTTCCGCGCAATTCACATTCTGTCTTTTCTGATTTACTCCTTGCTTACTTCCATACCCAAGGGCCAACAGGCCCCCAACACTCACCTATGGTACTTGTCTCGAGGCACTTCAGATCTGACCCTTCTGAATTTCTTCGTCTTCAGGCTGCGCGAAGCAGCCTGTGCTTTCTTCTCTTTCCTTCCCCACTGTGTGCATACTATCTTTCTTCTGTCTGGTAGCTAGTTTCAACTGCACCTGGTACCTGGATCCTTTTCCTTATTCTTTTACTAAGAGTTGCGAGGCAGTTGGTTGTCATAGTATAGTTTCAATCGGCTCCCGTTCACCAAACCTTCCTTCCATTCTCTATTCAAGGTATTCAACTGTGCAAATCCTCCTTCCATGAAATAGACAACCTCATATGGCCCTAGCCAATGTGTTCTAAACTTTCCTGGATGCTTCATGAATTTGTTGTCGTATATCAGTACCAAATCGCCTTGCTTAAATGCCTTCTTCTTGATGTGTCTTTCATGGTACACCTTTTCTGTTTCCTTCTGTACCTACTGATAGAATCGTGCAATAAATCTGTCTTCTTCTAGTTCAATCAATTGTTTGAGCCTCTCTTCAATAGTGCTAGTGTCATCCATATCTGTAAAGGCTGCGATTATTAAGATTCAAACCAAATATTCCATCGGGACAACTGCTTCGAGACCATAAACCAACTTAAAGGGGCTCTGCATTGTTATCTTCTTGCAATTGGTTCTATAGGCCCATAGTATTGTTGGTACTCTTAAATACCAGTCATCCATGTTCACACTGCAACTCTTCGTTAACACTATCTCCAAGATCTTATTGAATGCTTCAATTGTCCCATTCACCTGCGAGTGGTAGGGTGTGATTTTCTGATGATGGACTGAAAATTCTTTGGTCAAGGCTTCAATGGTCTTATTAATAAAATGTTTTCCTTGATCAATCATAAGAATATTCGAGCATCCAAACCTGGTTACGATGTCATAAAATATGAATCACGGAGTTGTAGTTGCACTACAATCTCTAACTGCTATTGCTTCGACCCATATGGTCAAGTACTCTATTGTAGTGATTATGTATCTGGCTCCTGTGTGCTTTCCTGGTGGTTTTATAGGTCCCACGAAGTCAATGGACCATTTCTCAAATGATTGTAGGGTTAGCTGCTGTGTTAAAGGAATTTCATCTCTTCTAGACAATTTCCCAACTCTTTGACATACATCATAGGCTCTGTAATAGTCCTTAGCATCTTTGTGTAAGGTAGGCCACTAGAGGCCAACTCTAAGAACCTTCTGCGTTGTTTCTCTTCCTATGTAGTGTCCTCCTGTGATTCCTTCTTGAGATTCTGCGAGGATCAATGGTTGCTCTGCCTCCATAACACACCTCCTCAATGTATCATCAAGTCCCATCTTGTATAGTTGTCCAACTATAATTGAAAATTGTGTAGCATGCACTACCAACTGTTTCTTCTGGGTGATTGTGTATTCAATGGGTTCCATTCCTATTGACAGGAACTGGACTATTTCCACAAAGTGATCATCAATATTTCTAATGTCTAGCAACGAAGCATCCAACAGTGTATCCTCAAAACTAGTAGGCTCTTCTCCATGTTCCAACCTCGACAAGTGGTCAGGACCTTTGTTCATTCTTCCTAGATTAACCACGATCTCAAAATGATATTCCTGAAATAGCAGAATCCATCTTCATATTCTCCCCCCCAACACTGGCTTGTTGACTAGGTATTCCAGCCTAGAGTGATCAGTAAACATTTTAAAGTGTCCTCCCAACAAGTAGTGGCGAAACTTTTGCAGTGCATACACCATGGATAACCCTTCTCTCTCAGTGGTGGTGTAATTAATCTCAATTGTTCATAGCTTCCTGGTAGCAAAGGATAACGGGTGGTCAATGTCTCCTGCTCTTAGCTGTGCTAACACAGATCCTAGTGCAATAGAAGATGCATCGACATGCACATGAAATTCCTTTCTCCAATATGGGAAAACCAGAATAGGTGCAATAACCATTTTTTGTTTCAGTGTGTCAAAGCTTTGCTGACATTCCTCTGTCCAATGAAACTGACAATATTTTTTCAAAATCTTCTCCATGGGTGTTGTGATCTGTGCATAAAATTTAATGAAATTCCTGTAGTATCCAGTGTGTCCCAACATAGTGCACAACTGTTTGACTGAAGTAGGAGGGGGAAGATCAACTATAATAGCAATCTTAGATGGATCTACCAGCAGTCCCTTACACACAATATGACCTAACAACACTCCAAAGGGTGAAAATAAGCTGCACTTCTTCAGGTTCAAGGGAATCTGACACTACCTATACTTATCCAACAATAGTCTTAAACATTAAATATGATTTTGTAATAAGCTAAAAGCAGTGCAATCATCAAAATATGCTTCCATAAATTTATGTAAAACCTCCCTGAACGCTTCGACCACTACCCTGGAAAATATGGCTAAGGAATTATTCAATCCAAATGACATCACTATATACTGGTAGGATCCCCATTCTATTGAAAATGTGGTCTTATGGTGATCTTCCTTGGCAATCGAGATCTAATGGTATCGTGAAAATTCGTCTGTAAAAGAATATACCTCATGTCCTCATACATTATCTAACACTTCGTCAGTAAATGGTGTAGGGAATGGGTCATGCAAACATGCATCATTCAGCTTCGTGAGGTCTGCACAGATCATGATCTCTCTGATATTTTTATCCTGCACCACCATAGGGATAATCCATTATGACTCTTCGACAGGTTCTATGATTTCTGCCTCCAACATTCTGTCGAGTTCAATCTTCACTTTCTCCTTATATTTAGGGTTCAATCTGTAGGGTATTTGTTTAATTGGCCTTGTATCTGGTTTCAAAGGGATCCTCATCTCTCCCATGGGCCCTCTAATGCCATTCATATCAGTGAACTTGGTTGGAAACAAGTCCTGATATTCATGCAGTAACTCTGTGATCTTGTCAATAGTGGCAACATCCCAATAATATCCAACATTTGCAAGCTTTGGTGTTTGCTCTGTTCCAATATTGATTTTTTTTTGTTTTAATTGGTTGTCCAATGAAAGGTAGCTCAATTCCTGGTCTTTCTATGTCTCGTTGGCCTTCTGTTTTGGCGTTGTTCACCTTCCTAGGATCATCGTCTTCGTCAACATTGCTATTGTAACAACCTTGTAGTTTCTGGAGAGGTGTGGTCCATTCGTCCTCTTCTTGTTTCAAAGGGAGGCTAGGTGCCTCCTAAAATACTTTATATCTTACAATATGTAACACTTGATCCACTGTAGGATATTGTCTTTCAAACAAAAAGATAGTTACAAAGTTCTGGGCCATACCTTCCCAATTTGTAGTGATGAGGCACAGTTCTACTTGAAGATACTAGTTGATAGGGGTTGTGTCCAATGTGTTGATGAATTTGTTCACCCACTTCTCTTGAGGAATGCTGCTCCAGGATTCCTTGCAACTTCACACATGGTCCTTTGGACAACTTCAACTTGTGTACCTATCCTCCCAGCCTTTTACTTGCTCTGAAAACTACGTTGTCATCAAATTGCGACATTGTACCCAGTCTGTAATGTTGTTTTTGTGTGTCCGCCACCATATTGGTGGAGTTCCTTTAAAGGCCTCATCCATTGCCACAAATATTTGTTGTGTTGGTACAATTTATTCAAATTCCAACAAGAATGCCTCTAAATGATTCAGACCATCAAAGGTGGGAAAGTTACTTACTATTGTGTCGATCCAACGAAATTCTCGGGTTAATCTAGCACATCTCCTTGTAGATACTTCATACATTTTTTTCTCCCAGTTCTCCAGTGCTTCTTCTAAATCTGATGAACATGCACTGTCACTTCACCATCTTACGTTCCCATTCGCCGTAGGATTAATGTAATCTTTTTGTTTGGCTGTTAATTTGTATCTTTTTTCTAGTTCATATGCGTGGTCTTCTTCTTTGATGGGTTCTATGTATCTATGACCTTTGTCAGGATCCAAAGGTGCAATGACACTAAGGCCATCTCCTTCAAATGTCATTCTTCTTTTCTTTAATTTAACCACAGTGGAATTATTGAAGCCCAATCAATTCCTAACAACCCAGACTAAGGACAACTTTCATCAACTATCTCAATCACCTCAAAGTCTGCAAACGTCCTTACTCCATCGATGTCCACATGGACATGTTCCAATCTTCCAAAGGGGCTTATATCTTGCTGATTAGCCATCCTAAGCTTCATAGGGGAATAGATCAAATTAGGTTTTCCCATCCGTGCCCAGGTATTCTTCATCATGACATTGACCTCCGACCCTAAGTCGAGGACCACATAGTCGATGTCATACTCTCTAATTTGAGCATTCAGGTGTAGTTCCTTATTTTTCCTTCTCTTTTTAGAGACTTCATGTACTATTCCATTCAACAAGGGATCTATCTTTACTAGCTCGTATTGTCTTACTAAATTTTGTATCTCTTGTACATCACTTTCATCCTGAATCAACTTAATACAAGTATATAAGAATTCCATGAGATTTCTTACCTCTTTTCCTTCTCCTGACAGAGAAGACTGATCGAATTCCAAAGGCATTCCACATTCTCTCACTTCTGGTCATGTCTTCGATGAAGAACCTTGGTCTCTCTCGAATTCTTTTCTTGCCTCCTCAAATATTTGTTTTTCTTTCTTTGCATCGAAAACTCATGTCTTCTCTGTAGCTTTCCTGACTCCTGATTCTTCTGTAGTCTTTCCTTGGGTCACTCTATATTCTCCTGTAAAATCACCTCCTCTAGTGGTAACAACAAATCTAGGTTCCTATTTGCAAGGTCCAACATATATTAGTTGCACTTGTGGGTTCTACTGAGGTCCTCATCTCTCCTGAAGTTTGGCTAGTAGCACAGGACAATCTTTGATCACATGTTCCAATCAGTTGCAATAGCTGGAAGTGATACAAGGTTTCTGGCAGTCCCTTTCTAAGTGTCCTAGCTTCACACAGTTATAACAAATGATTTGGCCCCTACCTCGACCCATACCTCCTCCTCATACTCTTCCTCTGAATCCACTGTGAGGGTTGAAGTTTCCTCTTCCTGAAGAATTATATTGTGTAGTGTTTCCTTCTTGCTGTACTTCACCTTGAATTATGTATATATCCCTTGAAATTTCATGCATGAGGTCATAGGCCCTACAGTCCCTATCATAATTCCCCACTGACTTACAAAACGTCCAATACAGATTTGTGGGTGTCTGAACATATTTTTGTATGTAGTATCATTCACCAGGGCGATGTCTATTTCTACATACCTCACACCATGATAAGGTAACTTTCTTTAAAGGACTTGGTGCTCCAAATTCCAAATACACATGAAATATGGGGTAGTGCTCCTTGTCATGGCCTTCTGATTTGCATCTAATGCACCCAATATCTTCTCTTTTATCTTTTCCCTTGTCTTTCTTCATATCTTTGACCTGTAGAGATAAACTAGTTAACTGGCTCAAGATTTGACTCATACCTGAGCTGAATTCTCCCATAGGGGATGATTCTAACTTGATGGCAATCTCCAATGCCTCTTCCTGTGAAGCAATCTTCTATTGCATCAGAGGAACTCTGATGTGCGGTAAGAGGGCTGCAATGAACCACTCCTTGTTCTGCTCGTCTGGGATCTGAAAACTCAAATGGCCTGTCAAGGTCTTAAATCTCTAATCAAACTCCCACACAGGTTCAACTATTCTCTTCTTGATTTATTTTAGTTCTGTAGTGCACTGCGAATCTAACTTAGGTTTCTTGAATTCAAAAATTAGCGCAGTCTTAATGACATTCAATGGTTTAGGTGTAGCTCCTTGGACACATTTCATGTACCATTTCAGCGCGCGATCTCTTAAGGTAGTACTAAACTAAGCTCGTTTAACATCTCCATCAGTGATATTTTTAATACTCTACACAACTTTGCATAGAAACCAATGTTGATCAGGATCTTTAGATCCATATCCTTTGAAAGTGGGTAACCACATCTCATCTTCCATAGATCTTCCTAGGTTTTCCGACTGAATATGTGGTGGATTTCTAGTGACAGTGCTCTGAGTGATTCAGTGACTCTGATTACTCTAGTTGCTTAATGTTGTTGAAACAATAGGAGGGATAATAGTACTTAATTCAACAGTCGACGTGGTTCCTGAAGTTTCTGTCTCTTCCTGACGAGGTTCTTCAACTTTCCCTTCCTCTTCCCTAGCGGATTCTAAATCCTCTTCGTCTGTCAGATCTTCCTCTTCTCCACTGTAGAAACCCTCATCCCTGGTAGTTCTTCTTAAATAGGTTCGCCAGAGGAACTTCACTGAACACTCTCCCACTACACGTATGTTCAGCCTCTGTGTCATTGTCACTGTCTGAGTTCTTGAAAATTAGCTCTTTCGATCTGACCGATTACTGTATCTTCAATATGTTCTTCTCTTGCAATAACATCTTGATCTTCAACTTTAAAAAGTGTAAAATTTTCCTCTCGATCCCTTAAGGAAGTACCTCTCGACTTAGCTATATGACTCTACTATGTCAACAACAAACTCGGTGAAGTACCCTCCAATGGTTCTATCAAACCAGTGATCTACTGCTCTTGACATGACGTTATCAACTCTCTTGATCTTCTTGATCAAATCTGACATCCAAACCATAGGGATTCTATATCTAATCTCAAATTGGGTATCTTCTAACTTAGCTATCCACTCATATAGATCCTAATGTATTCCTCAAAAGAAAATCTCCTGTATATCAGTAAAGATATATCTTCCCAACCAATCCTCTGTACTGATATTTTCTTGATCTTCTATCCACTTATGAATCTTTGTCTTCGATGGAAACCACCTTGACATTCCCTTAAGAAGATTCCTATCCTGGAAACATAACCATTTGTTGGGACAGGGGCAGACCTAGGGTTCAACTCCAAGAGCGCACCAACAAGCCCTTATTACTAGCCCTTTCGAAAACACTTGCGAGGCAGATGTAGTATCACCTGAAGTAGCTATGGGGGGTTGTAGGACACAGATGTATACAACCAAGGGAATACAAAGTGGATCCCATACAAGAACAACACAACATCTAGATATCAATTACCAACTTAGATCTACTTCACAAAACTATCTATCTGATCTAACACAATAATGCAATAACAGTATATCCATAAAAAAGAGAACCCAACATCAATCACACACAACGAAAGGATGTACGTGGTTCACCCTCTCCCTAGGGCTACATCCACAAAATTATGCTTGATGATATATTAATATGAAAGTATATAGTTCTTATATGCGTTCTTAGCTAACAAATCTTCTCTCTTTCTCTCTGTCTTCCCTCCCTGCGCACCCAATTGCAGGGTTGATCTTTGCACCCAGTTGAAGATCTTACAAAGCAGACTTCCCTCACTCCTCGATGCTTCTCTAACTCACTCCAAGAGTCACTCACAACAATAATGAACTTGGAATGAAAATTAAAGATAAAAACAATGACAACAACCCATCCTAGGTCCTTTTGACCTTTATTTATACATTACAAGAGCTCACCGACAGCCTTACACCAAAACCTAAGTGTCAAAATCCTAGATACCAAAACCCTATATGTCTAAAACCCTTTGTCAACTTGACCGATGTTTTCAGGGCTTCTCCAACCTGTCTTTCCTTCCTTCTCACGTGGTGCTCCAATGCATCCAATGATGGATTTTTCTTCTTGTTGAGTAGTCCACGATCCATATTCCTTGGTGATTTGTCATCCTCGATCTCCTCTTCCAACGAATTGCTTTATCTTACTTCGCTCCGTCTTTTCTACTCTTCTGCTCACTTTGACCCAGTATCATTCACTGTGTCTTCAGTGCATATCACATTCCCTCTTTTCTTCTTTACTCTTCGCTTACTTCCATACCCAAGGGCCAACATAAGGCTAAAATTTCCTTGATTATGAGTGGGGATCAAAGTGGTAAGCATGATGCATTGCTTTTTATCCGTTATTTTCACACATATTTTTTCTGGTTACTAATTAGTAATTTTATTGGTTTTATTGGATTGTAATTTCTTTGATGGTTGTAATTTCTTTGATGGTTGTAATTTCTTCGATGGTTGTATAGGTTAATTAGCTTCGTTTTTGTTCCTTCTTTCATAAGTATATTTATTTTCTTTTGTCTACTTGAATAATGCAGTTATGGAAACATGTTAATACCAAGTTCAAGATGAGCCATAATCAGGATATAGTGAGGGAAGTTTTCTTTCATTACATATACTTTTATTCTAATATCATGAAGCAAGAATACTTTAAGTGAAAGAATTTATCTTTGATTACTCATAAGGTTCTCTTTTCTTTTGAAAATAAATTTAATTAATGAGGCTCTCATTTGTTTTGAAATTTATATCATAGATCCACATTTAAATTTATATTTATTTTTAGGATTTTTCAATTTTGATTTATTTTTGTTATTTATTTTAATAAAAGGATTGATATAATTAACATCTCATACATTGTTTAATGAAATTTTTATATCACAATCGTTATTTGAAGGCTCATGAGGAGAAATGGAAACACACTAAGTTTCAACATCTTTGGTTGGGACCATTTATTATTACATAAAAATTGGTCCTAGAACATTCTGATTACCATCACTAGAAGGTCAGTCTGAGACCTTTCCAGTAAATGGTCAAATCTTAAAGAAGTACTTTTCCTGATTCCCTTATAGGAGATCAGTGTTTTAAATGTTTTTCTGATTAACAATGATGCATGATTAATGAAATATGATTCTCAAAATATGTAAATATCATGAAAAAAGGACTAAAAAATTCCATATTTTGATGATGTTACAACTGTAGTATGAGCAAAAGTATGACACAAAATATGAAA
This sequence comes from Picea sitchensis, assembly GCA_010110895.2. Lineage (NCBI taxonomy): Eukaryota > Viridiplantae > Streptophyta > Pinopsida > Pinales > Pinaceae > Picea > Picea sitchensis. Next base: position 148,584 of record SNQJ01S0021016.1, on the reverse strand, counting down.
TATTGACACTTAGATGGATGCATGGAGATGTTGATGTGACACAACATACATGAGTTTGACACAAATGCGACAAAAAGTGACTTTTAAATGTGTTTTTACAATAATATGTGATGCAAACTTAAGCTAAATTGACAGAAACCAATTACTTTAGTCATTTTTTTTGTCACTAAGAAGATGTATTATAGAGTGCATGCAAAAAAACATGAAAATCCAATGATGTGGACTTGATGAAAATCATGATGCCCTGTTTCATGTCATGATTTTTTTATCCCAACTTGAATTTTTCCTCAAAAAATGCATTGGATAGTGACACTAGATTTAATGCTCCATATTTTTTCACATCTTCTTTAGTATCTTTTATTGTAGCAACATATTCTACTTTTGAACAACAAATGGAAAAGATAACTTTTGTCTTGCTCATCCAAATTAATACTTATTCAAACAAAATAAATACATATGCACTTGTGGACTTTCTCTTCTCAACATCACCAACCTCATCTCCATTACCAAACCCATGTAAATAAAAAAAATTATTACCATGATCATTGAAACATAAGGCATAATCCTTTGTTCCTTGAAGATATGTGGATATTCTTTTAATATCCATCTAATGTTCATTTCCCATATCAGCAATAGATCATCTCACTACTCCCATTACATGTTCCATGTCTATACTTGTGCATATTATGGAATACATAATAGAGCCTACAACTCTAGCCATATGGTGGTCTAGATTCATATTCATTTTACTCTTGATTTTTAGGACACATTACAATAGACATCTTAACTCCCACATGGAAAGGTGTTTTTACGACTTTACAATTATCCATCCCAAATTAATTTATAATGTTCTCAATATACTTCTTTTAATTAAGGCATATATTTCTATTTTTTTATTATCTAATTTTACGTCAATGCCAAGACAACAATGTACTACACTAACATATTCCATATCAAATGCCTTGAACAACAAGGATTTTGGTGTCTCTTATATTAATGGACTATATTCTCACAAATAAAAAAATATATTGTCAATATATAAGACCTAAATTACAAACTTATCACCTACTTATTTATAAAAAAACAATTAATAACAATACTTCTTGCAAAACCTTTTTCTATCACATCCCAATCAATCTTTTGTACCATTCCGTTCAGGATTTTCCAATCCATAGAATGATTTTTTTGATCTTCCACACTAATTTTTCACCTCCTACCACAATCCCTTCTAGTTTCTCCATGGATATCTCATCTTTTAAGCCCCCATTAAGAAATTTTTCTTTGACATCCATTTTCTCCACTTTTAAATCATAGGCTACTACTAAAGAAAATGGAATCCTCATAGAAGACATATTTTCTACATGTGAGGAAGTCTCTTGGTAATATTTTCCTGGACATGACGATATCCTTTTTCTATCAATATTGATTTGTATCTCTCCATTGTTTCACCGACCTTAAAATTATTTTTCAACACCCATTTTCAACCAACATTCCTTGCGTATTTTGGCAATTCTTCCAAAACCCATGCATTTTTTTTTAGAGATACCATTTCTTCCTTCGTTTTGTTTTTCAATTAGTCAGTTTTAGGAAAATTTAGAGCCTCTTAAACGATTTTAGGATCCTTTCCAAAGGAAGATAAACCCCCAAAATTATCAAAATATTCACCACCATAACCATAAATTTTGTGTTTATTCCTAGCTATGTGGCTTCTTCTAGGCTACTGAGTTGTTTTGGCTAATAATCCTATGTTATAATCCATGGGTATGATATTGGTTTTCATAATGGGTTCCTCCAATGTGAATGTATATTGTATTGGAGCTGAGCTATACTCTAGTTGAACTAATAGGATTTGATCTTTTACTGTGAGCCCCTAGATTCAATTTGTGTGAAGCCTTGTTTGTTTAGTGAGACTCTTACCTATGACTAAAAAAATATGAATGTTCCTCATCCTAATTCTACTCATCTGGTAATGGAATTTGATTCTCCACCACTCTTCACGGCACCAATATTTCATCAAGTTCCTCCTTTTGAAGTTCAAAATATCTAGGCTTCTTTCTATGGAGATATAATATCAACTATAATTACTCTTATGTTCATTTATAATCCATAACTTCTATCACTTTACTCCAACAAGATATCCATATCCAATTAACACACATTTTTTTCATTTTTCATCCAACATTTTCCTATTTTCTTTAGTGATGTTCATATAATCATGAAAACCAATAGCTCTCAAGTGAGAAACATATGGTTTTATATCACTCAAATATTCCTCTAGTATATTGTCAACCAAGGTCTAGCTAGGTGAAAAATTAAGTTACAAAGTAACAAGCTATTACAATTGCTTCAGACCAAAAGTCTCTACTCAATTTTCCATGGGATATAAGGAACATTGATTTCTCCACTAAGTTTTGATTCATCCTCTCTATAAATCCATTTTTTTATATAGAGTATGGCATGGTTTTATGCCTTTCAATCCCATGCATTTGACAAAATGCATCCAACTCTTAGGATCAACCTTCCATATGATTCTTCTTAGATATTTAACAATTTTACTAGTTTTCCACCCCACCATAGGAGTGCAATTATTGAAGGAGGTAAATATCTCATTTTTCTTATTCATAAATATCACCCATGTCTTCCTACTAAAATTATCTATAAAAATGGAAACATAATAATTAACAACACCAATAGATGCCCATATATGTTTTAATGTACCTAAGCTAATATATCTCTAGTTATAAGAGAGTTTGATCGAAACTTAAACCTTGCATATTTACCCAACATACACATAATTCACAAAACTCAAAAGAATCAAAATTAAAATTGAAACATTTAACCCTTCCTTTGTAGAAAACTCAAAAGAATCAAAATTAAAATTGAAACATTTAACCCTTCCTTTGTAGCGTATGTCCTATAGACTTTACTAATTAAAGTGGCCAACCATACTATGTCAAACAATGTGTCCTTCATATCATTTATATTCTTCCTTGGTGGCTTGCCTCTTCTCAATGGTTGCAACATTACTATTAATCTCAACAATTGTAGTAACATTCAATCTATAGACAGTGCCAACCCTAATGCACTTAAGCAATACCAATTCACTTCTCACAAGTTTGCACATATTACTTGTGAAAATCACAACAACCCCTCCATTAGTGAAGTAGATTACCCAAATAATATTCCTCTTCAACCCATGTACATGTCTCACATTAGGAAACTACCTAATTATTCCATCTATATATGTTATTGAAATGGATGCTTTACCTATTGCATTATAGGATTTTTCATCTCCTAATAGTATCCTCCCTCCATATAAATATTCATAGGAATCAAACCACCCCCTATGTGGAGTCATATAGAATGATACTCTAGAGTTTATAAGCCATGCTTCACTATAGGATTGAGTGGATAAACATTGGTTGTTAAAATAAATGCGCATTTTTCCTCGTCCTCCTTGCTAATAGCAACCACCACACTGACGTCCTCCTTGTTATTTCCTTTATAGAGAGGGAATTCATTCTTTATATGCCCTTGCCAATTTTATTTCCAACACGCCACATTAATTTGCCTCTTTCTACTAGTTGATCTAATCTTGGGGGGCTTGAATCTACCATGAAATCCATTTTCTTTACTTTATCTATAGAATCATCCTATAAATAATGTCTCTAAAATTAAATATAGTCACGTTGATAGTCACAATGTTTCCTCGTTCAATAGTTGTCGAAAAATGGCCTCAATTTTGGGACTATCCCCATAGGATCCGCTAAGAGATATTACCAATTTCTTCCATGGATCTAGCATATTGAAGAGGAGAGAAATATATGAATTTCCATAACTCCATTAAATTTCTCCAATATAAGATAATTAACTCATTAATGTAGTAAACTTATTTAAATTCTTAACAAACTTTACTCCTACCTTCATTTTTAGTGCGGAAGCCTTTTCTTCTCATCAAAATCTTAAATTGACCAATGAATTTTAAATGTACAAATCATTTAGGTTCTCCCACATCCTTTGTTGATTGGTCTTCAAATAAATTTAAAATAATAGAATCTATAAGGAAAATGAATATTGCAAATCATACTTACTCATCTATATGCATCCATTCTTCATCACTTATATGTGTTGGTGTCCCAACAACAATAGTCTATAAATCTTATTTATCTTCCTAAAAAAGAAGTTATAATCCTTAAACTTCTCAATATCCACCATCATTTCCATTTTAAGATCTCTTTTAGTTGTTTTTCCTTAGACTCAATTGTTCCACTAAATCCAAACACCTCTATCATGCACCACCGATAAATCTAATGAAAACTTTGAAACACAACTATTAAAATTGGATAGCTCCTATACCATGAAAAACATTATTGATTAATGTAAAGACCAAGAAATCAAGTGCTAAGGAATGAAAATGGTGTCAAAGAGACACACAAGAACAATATTTTCTAGGAAAATACTGCAATACTTTATTCATCTTTTTCTCTTTTATAAAAATATATATTTTGGAAAATAAATTATTTCTTAAAAGTAAAAAAGAAAATTGGAAATTCCTTCTACATTCCACAACACTCAAAATTGGGTAGCTCCTATACCATGAAAAACGTTATTGGTTAATGTAACGACAAAGATATCAAGTGCTAAACAATGAAAATAGTATCAACTAAAGTCAAGAAGACACACAAGAACAAGATTTTCTAGGAAAATACTAATATATTTTATTTTTCTTTTTTTCTTTATAAAAATATATATTTTAGGAAAGAAATTGAGAACACAAGAACAAGATTTTCTAAGAAAATATTAGGATACTTTATTCATCTTTTTTACTTTTATAAAAGTATATATTTTGGAAAAAAATGGTTCAACAAAATTGTATATTCCTTGTACATTCCATTTTCACAATTTGAACATACTATTATTACTATTACATGCTTTTCTAACATTATTTTTTATAATTTTAGCATGCTACTATTACATTGAGAAAAGTGATTGACATGTTTTTCCAACACGTACATGGATAGATTGAACAATAAAACAATTTCTTTAGACTTTCCTTGAGATGCACAACACCCCTTTATTTGTTATGTTGACATGTTAGTACATTGAGAAAAGTGATTGCCATGTTTTTCCAACACGTACATGGATAAATTGAACAATAAAATAATTTGTTTAGACTTTCCTTTGAGATGCACAACATCCCTTTATTTGTTATGTTGACATGTTAGGCTAGTTGGGTCACCTAAGATCTAGTTTGAAAGAAAGAATGAAATCAAAGTGTATGGCTCATACATGCTAAAGACATCTTCAACATGTTGGGATTCCGTTTCCATGCCTTCAAAACTAAATCAACGAAAAATGTACAAAAATACAATGCCTTAAGGGTGACATGCTATACAAATGGGTTTGATTGATGAAGAGTCTAAGACATACAATGCGTATTGAAATTGTGAAGGAAAATTCGTTTGGTTGTAACAGCTTGGTCATTGACAACATGTCAAGAATGTGTGATTTTGGATTATTTTTCTTTACAAAGACATTAAATATGGAAATTTGTTTAACTTTGTTAGATAGGGACATTTGTTTAACTCATGTATTGCAAGGTTATATTTTGATATTAATATTGGCAATTGGTGTGTAAATATTTTTGACATATTTATTAATCTAAATTCAAATATTTTTTAAGTATAATTTTTATTCCATGAAATTTATAGTGAAAATGTGAAGTGACAAGAACAAAAATACTCAAAGAGGAAAGAATTTGTATAAATTTGTAATTCACTAAAATTAGGAACAAAATATTTTCTAATGGAGGAGTATACAACTTACCCAAATATAAGATTTCATTTTCAAAACAATCTACAAGTTACTATAATGTGTTAACCCATGAAAACAAAAGTGATATTAATGATCCTATGACAAAACCATTTGATATTATAAACAACATAATGGCGTGAAATAAATGATTTTTTCTTTGTAAAGATTTGATATATTTATTTTAATATTAATGAAGGGTAACCACATTAGAAACAAACCCCCCCCAAAAAAGGAGGAGGAGAATCCAATGGCCATAAAAATTAGAGTAGGAGATATAGCACCATCAAAGCAATTCACAAATACTCCACCACTCTATCAAGCCAAGAACCTACTAATGATCACATCATTTCTTCCAATTCAAATTGCTTTTGTCAATGCACGCATAAACAACTTCATTTCCACGATGCTTTTGTCTTTCTCCCTATTTTTCATAGCCACTTCTCATACAAATCTTCTTCCCATCTCGTTCTTTTCAAAGAAATATTTCTTGGAGAATTCCATCTCTCAATTGACTCCCTTTCAAACCTTTTCATTCCTCATTTCATGAGCATCAAGTCGCTTAGCACAAAACAATTTTTTGCGCAATGACAATGACCCATAATTCCCCAAGCCCATGCTGAGGATAGACAATTCTATTCAAATAGGTGAGTAGGCTTACAATAGCTCAATCCTCTTCCCACCCTTCAAGAGTTCAAGCATTCCCTCTTTGAAAATAACTACCATGTGATCCAAACCAAGAATGAATGAAAAATACCGAGACTTGCATTTAATACCCAAAGTGAGAACCCACACACAAGGGGAAATTACATCTTCATACTCGTTATAGCTTCACTCATTAACTAGGAATGCATGATTCAATTCCCTTAGCAGTCCAACTTGCTTGCACTTACATCTCTTCAAGAGGAGATTCTTCAAGTTTCATTTAATCAATGTTGGGGCATGGATTTGTGTAATGTGACCCGCTAATTCATAGCTAATAATCCTTCCTCCATGTAGACCCCAACATTGGGTTGGCGATCTGCATTTTTTATTTTCTAACCTTAATACTTGACAAAACTCAAGGTTGAGAACTCTTTGGCTAAATAAAAGGATCTTTGAATGAGTCTAGCAAGTCTAATATTTCAAGGGACAATCCACATTGAGAGAGGTGAATGATTATGGATGAATCCCCACAACCATCATGATAGTAATACCCTTTTCATTGAGCATATACAACATTTGATAGTGCCATGACCTCCCTTTCATTGTTGATGGCAATTCCCAATCCCGAAACAAACTTTGCGTCCTTTTATGCTTTGGAATCATAGATGATCCTGTCATATATGCTTCTTTATGTTGACTTTTCATAGTCATAACTCTTCGTCACCAAGTTTATGTTTCTATTTGAAGGATCATTTTTTTTTCCTCATCTAAAACTTGATAAGTTTTGATGCTGAAAGGATTACTGGATTGATCCCAAATTATGCCCGAATTTAATTCGATTGCAGATTCTGTCCATGGAGCAAAGTGAATTATTAACTTTACTCCATTACTACTGAATCTGTAATCAAAATAAGCATTTCCTTGAATGGCTACTCTGCACACTGTGAAGGTTTAGTGACTTAAGATAGCCCATGGCCTTGCTACGAACATCTGCCTCCAATCCTTAGGCATACGAAAAGGGCGATTTAACTCTTCAAGTGCTATTTCCCAAGCAGATTGGGTGAGCTCAAACTCTAAAATGAAAAAAATAAATTCGGAAAGAAACTTATTATTCTCGTTATTCGTTAATGTTTTATAGTTGGAACGTTAATTAATATTAATATAGGTCTTTGTCTTTGTCCCAGATTCTTAAGAATCAAAGTCTGAAAATACAAAATGAACTTGGAAAGAAACTTTTACTAATAACGATCAATTGTGCGTTAGTAGCCGTTCAGTAATGTTCTTTTGTTAATAATCAAATTTATTAATGGTCAAATTCATTCAAAAAAAATAGGTCATATTTGTTGTGGATATTTATTCAAAATTTGATTAGAAATTATTAGATTCTTAAAGTTAAATGATTATTTATGTATAATTTTAATGCTAAAAAATTATTGAATCCATCTGTTTGTATATTAAAAATAGATTTTAAAGAATAAAAATAATATTTTTTTATAAACTTATATAACCAAATTTTAAAAAAAAATCATTTGGTAAAATAGTTCGACCGGACCTTTCTAAAATAAAAACATGAAAACATAAATTTGGAAAGAAACTTACTAATCACATTATTCATTAATGCTTTATGATTGGCAGGCTGCCCGTATACGGAAAATAGTAAATACGGGGAAAAGAATTCTCGTCCATAGTTCTGAACATTTCTCCGCGATTACAATTATTAAGAAACCAACAAGTCAGTATTGCAATTTAAAAGGAAAACAGTACGCACAATTAACCAGTTGTTTTCATGGATCGGTATGAAAATTTTACTTGTAGAGATTACTATATCGTTTCCAAATAAGTTTCTCGGTACATAAATGAAACCTCGCAAATTATGCTAGTCTTATTGTAATCAACACATATCTAAAGCTACGGTTAGTTGTTTTACTAAATGGTTTTATTCGGGAGATATAAATTTATATGAATGGTTATTTTTTGTTGTTCCAAATCTATTTCTGAATGTAAAAATGGATTCAACATTCTTAAGATACTAAGATTCTACAGAAATTATCATTTAAATCTACGAATCCAACAATTTGTCAAAAAATTTTGCACAAATATTCCATGAAAAAAATCTTCATTTCGTAAAATCTTTAACCTACAACATTGTAATAAGCTACAGTTATTAGGGAAAAATCTATCGTGATTAGGGATTCAATGAACATTCAGACGGAGACGTAGCATACCTTGCCCTATCCCCACAGTAGTCGTAAGTTAAGTAGTTTTTGCAAACCCATTGAAGTCTACCTAGTTGATACTGGTTTAGGCTTTGAAATTCGGTTTGATCCCACCAATTGTTGGCACAGGACGGAGATGAATGAGACGACACGTTGCATGCACTGATTTCAAAGGACTGATAAGAGGCAACAAACGAAGATTGACTCCAATCTATTTTAACCCTACCTCCGTCTGTGGCCTAGCTATCTGCATCGTAAATTGTGGAGAAGATCTGCATGGGTTGATTGTTAGGAAATGCGATGCCCGCAGACAGATTCCTGATCCCACGAATTGATGAGATGACGTGAGCTGGGTCACACGACGGAGTTTACTTCCTATCGAGAATTTTGAGTTCGGAGTTTTGAAGTGCTTGAGTTTCTTGTCCTCAAGAATCGCAATTTTCCGAATCCCGATATGCCGATGGCCCTTTTCCTTGTCGGAACTTTTCCCGAGTCCCCGGATTTACGCCATGCATCTGGGAGTGATGGACGGTCCTGATTCCTCCTCGGAATATCGCGGTTAGCGATGCTCCAAATTTCTGTCAACTTGAAACTCCGAATGCCGATACGCTGACGACGCCCTTGATGTCCGCCACGTGTCGAGGAGATATGGACGGCTGAGATCTGATCGCGATTTCGCGAGTTGCGATGTCAAGTTTCTTTGACAACTTGAAACCCCGAATGCCGATATGCCGATGGTGCATTGATCCGTTGCCACCTGTCCTCTGAGATGGATGGCTCACAAGTCTTCTCGGGATTTTGGGATATCACGTATCGGAGTTTTTAGAGAGCAGTTTCCTTTGCTCGTCCAACTCCCGATTCCCGATTTTGCGATGGAATAGGATCTCACCACGTGTCTCTTGATGGACGGTCAAGATGACGTTGGGACTTCACAAGTCAAAAATTCTCCGGTGCGCTCCAGACGACTAACTGTCGTGCACCTTCTTGCTGATTTAACGGCTATCGGGCCTTCGCGTAAGATCTTGACGGCTGAAATGCCTTCGCCTTTTACGCGCTCTCTGCGTCCCTTCTGAACTGGTTTCCCGCTCTGGATCTGTTCACAGGATGAATCTTATGGCCATAATGGTTGTTCCTTGCGTGTTTGACGCGATCTTTGCCGAATTTGACGAAATCTCTCCTGAGGAAGAAAAGATTCGTGAATCTTTCAAAGATTTGAAAGAATTTCACGACTTCTTCGTTATTTGCTACAATCTTTGACAGATTTGAGCAATTTGCCGTAAATCTTTAAACGATTATGCCTTCTGCATGAATCTTTAACAATTTTGAATGTTTTCTTCGAGTTCTTTAAGCGAACTTTGGATTCTGCAGCTCTTTTGCATCAATCTTTGGCGATTCTTGAAAAATTGTCGGGTTTCTTTAAAGTTTCTTCTTATGCGTTCTCTTCATCCAGGATCCTTCGAGCATTGTACTCTCTGCTTCCTCCACAAGCTTCTTCTGGCCGATCTTTTTGAGAGTATTGACGGACAGCTCTCAAAGCCTTATGAAAAGTCTGTGTCTTGTGCTCTCAAGATGCGTGTAATCTTTGCGTTGTGAGGATCGTGTTGCTTTCCGGACTGTGTTAAGAGGCTTACTGCTGAAGCTCGATACCATGATAAATTGTGAAACAAAGAAGTGTAGAGAGAAGAGGGAATAGAGAGCCCGATTATGGTACAGAAATGTATGAAAGTGGAAAGAAGTACAGAACCCAGAAGCACTTTACAATGTAAGATGGTTGAGCTATATGCTCAAACAAGACAAAATAAATCTGGCCCATCCGATGCGGTGGGTGTACTCTGATCCTCTTGTTGAGGGGTACAATATGTTCGCAGCTTCATTGTTCTTGAATACCCGGATAGGGGTAGAATCAACCCAAAATCTGCTCACAATATACAAAATATATAAATCAATCAAAAATATAATTCACCTTCAAAATGAAGTTCCATTTCAATTACAGAAACACATACACAATTTGTCGGTGGTTCCAAAGAATTGAATAGTTATGAAAGTCCGCTCTGAGATCAAACCACAAACGGATTCTTTGTTCTCTATTCCCAACTCCATTTGCAAAAACGTTGGTTTGTAGGTCCACGGGCATTCCCGACAGGTTTCCTAGAAATTCTATGTCAAGTTCATCGTGTGAAGATCCTTTTGATCCGACAGGTTTCCTAGAAATTCTATGTCAAGTTCATCGTGTGAAGATCCTTTTGATGACATCTGAATGAAAAATACCAACGTTCCGAATTAGGTTTAAGTACTGTCAATTCATAACTAATCTTTCTGCAAGGTTTCTTTCCTGGGTCAAAATAGAGGCTTACATAATATGAAGTGACTGTTCCTGCGGAATTTCCAGACACCAGCTTAACTCCCATGCTCGCACTGCCGAAAAGGTATTGATTTATGGACTGAAAACCAGAACCTGGTGAAAGGAGAATTCATAAAACAAAATAATACAAGCTCTGGGGGTTATGAGTTCTTTGACGCTTTCCCTCCGTTGCGATTTTCCCTGCAAAGTTTCCCTTAAAAAAAAACCAATACAATACTTAATCTCGAATCTCAATTAAAAGGAAATGATTTACCTGAGGATCGATCCAGATTGAGTTGAGCTATTTGGCCATTATTCAACAGATTAACAGTTCCCCATGAGATTTCGAAATTGTCTTTGAAGCTGGAGGATTCTACAGAGGACAGAATCAGAAACAGGACTGAACTTAGATATATCAACTCTAGTGTATATTTTCTAAATCCTAAACGCCTAACACAGCTCTTCATTGCCGATGCTAGAATTTAAAGCCTAGATTGTCCAAGTGGCCTCCTCAGGAGAGTACTGGGCATACCATGAATAATTTAGGATATGAGCGAATTCCCAACCCCAAATATATAGCACTCGGGATGAAGAATGAGTCTGAATGACTACTATATTTTCAAGCACTTACATTAGAATTAATTTTTTTGGTTCACATCACAATCTCATCCAATACTGGTTATCGTTGCAATCAATTGACTTGTCATCAATGGCGGCTATCATCTTCAATGACTCTTCCATACTGCAATCGGTTCGGTTCACATGACACATCTCATCCAATACAAGTTCTCGTTGCATTCAAATTGAATTGACATCAATGGCAGCCGTCATCTCCAGTGACTCTTCCATACTGCAATTGGTCCATCCCATCGTTATCTGCATTCAAATTGAATTGACATCAATGGCAGCCGTCATCTTCAGTGACTCTTCCATACTGCGATTGGTCCATCCCATCGTTATCCACATAGCTACTCCAGACTGGAACCCATCAATCCTATAATTGTTCAAGAACGCGTCAAAGACTTCAAACTTTTAGTGATCACTTACCGTACATTGTGACGAGCCCATAATGGAGTGCTACGATACAAAGATTTCAGTACCAATAGTCAACTGTAACATGCTTAAGAAAAGACATTAGAAATTGCGAGATCCTGTAGAGAAAATAAAATAGTAGAGAAGTTTCTTAATAATTGGCTTGTATTTGAAAATAGAAAATAAAATAGTAGAGAAGTTTCTTAATAATTGGCTTTTATTTGAAAAGATTAATCAAAATAGAATTGATGAAACACTTTACATTATTGATATTTATTTTATTAATATTAACATGTACATGTAAATATTGATGCAATATTTTATATTATTGATGTGTATTCTATTAATATTAATATGTATAGGTAAATAATATGGTTGCAAAAAGTTGTTATAGAGTTACCAACTTCTATAATGGTAAACTAACTAATTAACTAGTTAAGAATGTAATTAGGTATTTTTCATAACACTCCTCCTTAATTACATACCGAAAAAATTATCACTATCACTAGGTGTAAAGGTAAACTAACTAATTAATTAGTTAAGGATGTAATTAGATATTTTCCTTAACACTCCCCCTTAAGTACATACTAAAAAAGTTATCACTATCAATAGGTGTAACGGTAAACTAACTAGTTAAGGATGTAATTAGGTATTTTCCTTAACACTCCCCCTTAATTACATACTGAAAAAACTATCACTATTACTAGCTACCAATGCATTAGTCTCCCCCTTAAACATTGTGAGATTAAAATCTCATACTTTCCCTTGTTAATAGAAGATTCAAAGTCCCCGGATGGGGTGCTACCTTGACATGTTGAGTGCAGCTCACGATAAGGCCAGATGGTCAAGCTACTCGACACCCGGCATCTATACGGTGTCTCGTCCCTTCTCAGGTCACCTCTGGCTTTCAAAAGGCCCGCTGCCATCTTCCTTCACTCACTCACACCCTGCAACTCACACGAACAGGAACCTGCATGTCTTCATGGTGCAATGCAGAGAGGCCTCCCGGTCACCTCATCTCCAGTCGGCCATGTCTGCTCCTAAATACGGGATATTGACTCCCTCTTCTCTCTCGTTCACTCATTTTTCACAAGGCGTCTCCTTTCTTCGCTCGGATGTCCAGCCCTGGTGCAACCCCTCCTTGTTTGTTGTCTTGTTGTGGGGCTTCTCCCCTCCAAGCTTGCTTCCTTTTAGAGGTCTCTTCCTCCGAAGACAACCTCCTTCCCTCATGCCACGACCCAAGGGAAAACCAAAGCATGGAACAACCTCGTACGAGGCCCGGAAAAGGAAACCACCCACCTCTGCTCAACCTCGAGCCTGCCTCGAGCAGTTTCCCCTCTTCACTCGGACATGGTTTCTCCCCCTCCATTGGTCCCCATGGTCAACCACCCCTCTGGAGAAGTCTTTCCCCCTCCTCTCACCCCTTTAGTTGTGCCCCCTCCCTCTCAACCACCCTGCGATCCAGACACTGGCCTCTCCCCCCTTTCGAACCCCTATGACTGTAGGGTCGAGTGGTTTGATCTTATGAGCAATTTGCTCGGCTATGCACCACTTCCCCCTTCTCCCCCTCGACATCCCTCCTTTCCTCCACCCCCCCCTCATCTCTCCCCCGCCACTTCTCCTCCTTCCCCACTTTTGGATTCCTTTCCCTCTTCTCCACTTTCCAACCACCCCAATTCTTTTAGTGGCAGGGGCGAAGAGAAAGCTGAGCTCATGACCACTCTGAGTAACATTAAAAAAGACCTGGAGGACATCAAATTGGCCATGCGCGAAACTCAGACCAAAGAAGACAACCGTTCGTAGAGTGGACTCTGTGATGGCGTTTCTCCAAGATCTTCGACAGGCCATGGTTGATCGAGAGAAAGGAAAAGCACAGGCAGCGCAGGTCTACACCGGACCGCAACTAGGTCCAGGTTTCTAATGTTTTCTAGTACTTTTTTTTCTTGTTGTTCTTGTTTCGGCCATGCGTGGCATAGTAGCATTTTTGGTCTCCTTATGCATGACATCTGGCTCTATGATAAGTTTGTCCCTGTGTGGCCTCGTAGCACACTTCATATTTTTTTACTTGGCATTGGGCAACGATGGTTTCCCATATGGGCACCATTGCCATCTATGAACTTCGACACCTGGCAGCGGTGGTTTCCCACTAGGGCACCGCTGCCATGTAGATAGTTGCCTCTCATACATCTATATTTTTTACCAGGAACCCATACAAACTTTAATTTACAAAAAAAGAATAGAAGATTCAAATTCTTCAATTCTCCCATTTGCCTCAAGCTGCTCAAAACCAACCAGGGACACACTACCTGATCACATACTCATGTATGTAGGCTTGACTCAATCAACATGGGTAACACAAATGGGTAACACAACTTGCTTAGCTCCAAACCAGGGATAGTTGTGATGTATGATCTACATGATCACATACCATTCTCTCCACTCTTTCTTTAAGTCTTTGTCAATCTTTTTTCTTCGCGGCTTTTTGGTTTCCTTTGTTTCTCTAGGTGAGGTTTTTCTGCATGTAGTTTTTACTGCTCAATAATTCATAAACGTTGTCCATAAAATGACTCAATACGATACAAGGAAATACTCTTGTCTTGTTGGCTCTCTTGTGGCCGGATTGTAATCTGCTTCTTCGATTACTTCACTCTTTGTAACTTTCTTAATAAATGCCAAATTAAATCTCATCACATGAGTTTTCCTCTTGAATTTACCTTGGTCTTGGATTTTTACCTCCTTTTTTAGAGTGGCTAATTCTAACAAAATAACAACATCTTCATATTGAGGTCACCAATCTCAATATAAACATTATCAATAATAATTCCAAAGACTTTAGCAACTCTTTACATCAAGATGCAAACCTTTGACATGTTCCCTGACTTTAATTTTCCTTTGACATTAGCATGAATAGACTAGTTTCTTCCACTTGATCTTGTGTTTATTCACTTTTATTTTTTCTCATATATGTCTAAGTAAGCAGATATGTAACCAGATATGTAACCACCTAGAACAAACTTGATCAATTTTTTTTTAAATATATCTTTCAAACCACTAAATAAACAACCACCACTTTGCTTTATTTTTTTCTTTAAAATAAAATAAAAAATCCGCCTCATTTAAAATAATATATATATATTTTTTTAAACTAATGCAGGTTTAGGTTTAGGCTTAGGCTTCTCACAACGTCTAGGTGAAAATTGTGATATGTCACGTCTTTGTCGCTTTTGGGCATCAGTTTTCTTCTAACAGACTCCAAAACCTTCTTAATGGCAAATCCAAAAATCTATCCAAACAATTCGAACCAGTGATGCGTCGATTCTTGATCATGTGGACGGTCAACAGTTCGATACTCGCGAACACTAACAAAAATTCAACGTATTCTCGTCCCAAAACTTCTTAATTTGTTTTTAACGTCATGGACCTGGTTAGAATTCCAGCCCACGACCATCTCTTAACCAATACACGATATATCTTCAGACGGATGCCGAACGGCTCGGCTGCTCTCACTTATCGCTATTGACTGCAGTCTTACTGATCCGCGTCCTTCTTCTTGAGGCTCTCCAATCCACATATCCAGGGTTCTTGGGCTCTCCAAATAACTCATAAAAAACATTTGTTTTTGAATTATGTACATGATAATCAAATATTTGATTATTTGATTTCTATAACTTTCGATCACCACAAATTTATATCTATTTTATTTGATTCGTCTATAATTCTTGGATCTTTGAGTGAAAGCATTAAAATTAAATTTTTCAACATCACCACACTTCGGATTTGTTCATTGACTATGATAGATCCTCATTTTTTATTTTTTTTTCCAATCAATCTACCATTTATGAAACTTATTCAACAAGGTTATAGTTTGCATTCTAAGTTTCATGACAGGATTACGGATTGGATTGAAGAATATTATCTTAAAAGGTTTCCAAAAAATGGCAAGGCTACAATTTCCTTGATTGTGAGTGGGGATCAAAGTGGGAAGCATGATGCATTGTTTTTTATCTGTTATTTTCACCCATATTTTTTCTGGTTACTGATTAGTAATTTTATTGGTTTTTCTAGATTGTAATTTCCTTGATGGTTCTATTGGAAATTTTATTTCACTTAGTGTTATGATCATTAAAGTAGTATAGAAAAGGTTAATTAGCTTAGTTTTTGTTTCTTATTTCATAAGTAGATTTATTTTCTTTTGTCTACTTAAATAATGCAGTTATGGAAACATGTTAATATCAAGGTCAAGATGAACCATAATCAGGATATAGTGAGGGAGGTTTGTTTTCACTACTTATACTTTATTCTAATATCATGAAGCAAGAATACTTCAAGTGAAAGAACTTATTTAAGTGAAAGAATTTATCTTTGATTATTCATAAGTTTTTCTTTTCTTTTGAAAATAAATTTAATTAATGAAGCTTTCATTTGTTTTGAAATTTATATCATAACTGCATATTTAAATTTAGATTTATTTTTAGGATTTTTCAATTTTGACTTCTCTTTGTTATTTATTTTAATAAAAGGCTTGATCTACTAAACATCTCTACACTATTTAATAAAATGTTTTTATCACAATCATTAGTTGAAGGCCCATGAGGAGAAATGGGAACATGCTAAGTTTCAACATATTTGGTTGGGACCAATTATTGTTATATAAAAACTCGATCCTATCACATTCTGATTACAAACACTCGAAGGTTGAGAGGTTTCCATTAAATAATCATCAAAACCAATGCATATAATCATATAAACACTCAAAGTGACGTGCATATAATCATCAAAACCAATAACTCTCAAGTGAGAAACATATGGCTTGCTATCACTCAAAGCTTCCTCTAGTATATTGTCAACCAAGGTCTAGCTATGTGAAAAATTAAGTTATAAAGTAACAAGCTATTACAATTGCTTCACACCAAAAGTCTCTACTCAATTTTTCATGAGATATAAGGAACATTGACTTCTCCACTAAGGTTTGATTCATCCTCTCTATCACTTCATTTTTTTTTATAGAGTATGGTATAGTTTTATGCCTTTCAATCCCATGCATTTGAAGAAATGCATCTAACTCTTAGGAGCAACTTTCCATATGCTTGTTCTTATATATTTAAAAATTTTACTAGTTTTCCACCCCACCATAGAAACACAATAATTGAAGGTGGTAAATATATCAATTTTCTTCTTCATAAACATAATCCATTTATTCCTACTAAAATTATCTATAAAAATGGAAACATAATAATTAACAACACCAATAGAGGCCTACATATGTTTGAATGTACCTAAGCTAATATATCTCTACATATATGAGAGTTTCATCGAAAATTAAACCTTGCATATTTACCCAACATACACATAATTCACAAAACTCAAAATAATCAAAATTAAAATTGAAATATCTAACCCTTCCTTTGTAGCGTATGTCATACAGAATTTACTAATTAAAGTGGCGAACCATCCTATGTCAAACAATGTGTCCTTCATCTCATTTATATTCTTCCTTGGTGGCTTGGCTCTTCTCAATGGTTGCAAAATTACTATTAATATCAACAATTGTAGTAACATACAATCTGTAGACAGTGCCAACCCTAATGCACTTAAGAAATACCAATGCATTTCTTAGAAGATTGCACATATTCCTTGTGAAAATCACATAAACTCCTCCATTCGTGAAGTAGATTATCCAAATAAGATTCCTCTTCAACCCATGTACATGTCCCACATTAGGAAAATACATAATTATTTCATCTATATATGTTATTGAAATGGATGCTCTAGCTATTGCATTATAGGATTTTTCATCTCCTAATAATATCTTCCCTCCATATAAATATTCATATATAAATATTCATAGGAATCAAACCAACCCTATGTGGAGTCATATGGAATGATACTCTAGAGTTTATAAGCCATGTTTTACTATAGGATTGAGTGGATAAACATGAGTTGTTAAAATAAATGTCCATTTTTCCTCGTCCTCCTTGCTAATAGGGACCACCATAGTGACATCGTGCTTTCTATTTCCTTTATAGAGATTGAATTCATTCTTTATATTCCCTTGCCAATTTCATTTCCAAGACACCACATTAATTTGCATCTTTCTACTAGTTGATCTATTCTTGGAGTTGAATCTACCATGAAATCCATTGTCGTTACTTTATCTATAGAAGAATCCTATAAATAATGTATCTAAAACTAAATACACTCATGTTAATTGTCACAATGTTTCCTCATTCAATAGTTGTCCAAAAATGGCCTCAATTTTAAGACTAACCCCACAAGATCCATTGAGAGATATTACCAATTTCTTCCATTGATCTAGCATATTGAAGAGGAGAGAAATAGATGAATTTCCATAACTCCATTAAATTTCTCCAATATAAGATAATTAACTCATTAATGTAGTAAACGTATTTAAATGATTAACAAACTTTACTACTACCTTCATTTTTAGTGTGGAAGCCTTTTCTTCTCAACAAAATCTTAAATTCACCAATGACTTTTAAATGTACAAATCGTTTAGGTTCTCCCACATCCTTTGTGGATTGGGATTCAAATACATTGAAAATCATAGAATATATAAGGAAAAGGCATATTGAAAATCATAGAATATATAAGGAAAAGTTATATTGGAAATCATACTTACTCATCCATATGCATCCATTCTTCATAGCTTATATGTGTTGGTGTCCCAACAACAATGGTCTATAAATCTTATTTATCTTCCAAAAAGTAAAGTTTATAATCCTTAAACTTCTTAATATTCCATTTTAAGATCTCTTTTAGTTGTTTTTTCTTTATCCTCAATTGTTCCACTAAATCCAAACACCTCTATCATGAACCACCAATAGATCTAATAAGAACTTTGGGACACAACTTTCAAAATTTTATAGCTCCTATGCCATGAAAAACATTATTAATTAATGTAAAGACAAAGAAATCAAGTGCTAAGGAATGAAAATAGTGTCTAGAAGACACACAAGAACAATATTTTTTTAGGAAAATACTACAACACTTTATTCATCTTTTTCTCTTTTATAAAAGTATATATTTTAAATAAATTATTTCTTAAAAGCAAGGAACAAAATTGGAAATTCCTTCACATTCCACAACTCTCAAAATTAGGTAGCTTATACTATAAAAAAAACTTTATTGGTTATTGTAAAGACAAAGAAATCAAGTCTAAGGAATGAAAATAGTGTTTAGAAGACATACAAGAACAATATTTTTTTAGGAAAATACTACAACACTTTATTCATCTTTTTCTCTTTTATAAAAGTATATATTTTAAATAAATTATTTCTTAAAAGCAAGGAACAAAATTGGAAATTCCTTCTACATTCCACAACTCTCAAAATTAGGTAGCTTATACTATTAAAAAAAAACTTTATTGGTTATTGTAAAGACAAAGAAATCAAGTGCTAAAGGATAAAAATAGTGTGAAGAAGACACAAGAACAAGATTTTCTAGGAAAATACTAGTATACTTTATTCATATTTTTTTTCTTTTATAAAAATATATATTTTGGGAAAGAAATTGTTTCTTAAACCAAGGAATAACAAAATGGTATTTATTCCTTCTACATTTCATTTTTACAATTTGAACATATTGTTACATCGTGAAAAGTAATTAACATGATTTTCCAACATTCAATTTTTATAATTTGAACATGCTACTATACACTGTGAAAAGTGATTGACATGTTTTTCCAACATGTACATGGATTCCTTTTCCATGCCTTCAAAACTAAATCAACGAAAGATGTACACAGATACAATGCCTTAAGGGTGACATGCTATACAAATGGGTTTGATTGATGAAGAGTCTAAGACATACAATGCGTATTGAAATTGTGAAGGAAAATCCGTTTGGTCGTAACCGCTTGCTCTGTGACAACATGTCAAGAATGGGTGATTTTGGACTATCATTCTTGACAAAGAAATTAGATGTGAGATTTGTTTAACTTTGTTAGATATGGAAATTTGTTTAACACTCATGTATTGTAAGGTTATATTTTGATACTAATATTGGTAAGTGGTGTGTAAATATTTTTTACATGTTTTTGAATTTATTATTAATCTAAATTTAAGTATTCTTTCAGTACAATTTTTATTTTATGAGATTCATAGTGAAAATGTTAAGTGATAAGAACAAAAATACTCTAAGAAGAAAGAATTTGTACAAATTTGTAATTCATAAAAATTAGAAAACAAAATATTTTGTGACGGAGGAGTATATAACTTACCGAAATATAAGATCTCATTTTCAAAACAATCTACACATTACTATAATGGGATAATCCATGAAAACAAAAGTGATATTAATGATCGTATGACAAAACCATTTTATCTTAGAAACAACATAATGGCATGGAATAAATAATGTTTTCTTTGTAAATATTTAATACATTTATATTAATCTTAATGAAGAGTAACCACATTAGAAACAAAGCCCCAAAAAATGGAGGAGGAGAATCCAATGGTCATAAAAATTGGAGTAGGAGATATAGCACCATTAGAAGGAACTCACAAATACTTCACCACTCTATCAACTCAAGAACCTACTAATTATCACATCATTTCTTCCAATTCAAATTGCTTTTGTCAATGCATCCATAAACAACTTCATTTCCACCATGCTTTTGTCTTTCTCCATATTTTTCATAGCCACTTCTCATACCAGTCTTCTTCCCATCCCTTTCTTTTCAAAGAAATATTTCTTGCAAAATTCCGTATCTCAATCGACTCCCTTTCAAACCTTTTCATTCCTCATTTCATGAGCGTCAAGTCGCATAGAACACAACAATTGTTTTTGCAATGACAATGCCCCATAATTCCCCAAGACCATGGTGAGGATAGACAATTCTATTCAAATGGACTAGTTGGCTTATAATAGCTCAATCATCTTCCCACCCTTCAAGAGTTCAAGCATCCACTCTTTGCAAATAACTACCATGTGATCCAAGACAAGAATGAATGAAAAATACCAAGACTTGCTTTTAATACCCAAAGTGAGAATCCACACACAAGGGGAAATTACATCTTCATACTCCTTATAGCTTCACTCTTTAACTAGGAAAGAATGATTTGATTCCCTTACCAATCTAACTTGCTTGCACTTACATCTCTTTAAGAGGAGATTCTTCAAGCTGCATTTAATCAATGTTGTGGCATGAATTTGTTTAATGTGACCCCCTCATTCATGGCTAAAAATCCTTCCTCCATGTAGACCCCAACATTAGGTTGGTGATATGCATTTTTTTATGTTGTAACCTTAATACTTGAAAAAACGTTGGGAACTCTTTGGCTAAATACAAGGATTTTTGAATGAGTCTAGCAAGTCTAATATTTTAAGGGACAATCCACATTGAGAGAGGTCGAATGATTATGGATGAATCCCCGCAACCATCACGATAGTAATACCCTTTTCATTGAGCATATACAACATTTGATAGTGCCATGATCTCCCTTTCATTGTTGATGGCAATTCACAATCCCCAAGCAAACTTTGCATCCTTTTATCCTTTGGGATCATAAATGATCCTATCATATATGCTTCTTTATGTCCACTTTCCATAGCCATAACTCATCATCACCAAGTTTATATTTCCATTTGAAGCATCACTTTGGTTTCCTTATCTAAACTTTGATAAGTTTTGACGTTGAAGGGATTAATGGATTGATCCTGAATTGTACCCAAACTTAATTCGATTGTAGATTATGTCCATCCAACATACATGGAGCAAAATCAACTATTGACATTACTCCATGCCTATTGAATGGACTGAATATGTAATCGAAATAAGGATTTCCCTGAATTGCTATTCTCCACACTGTGAAGGTTTAGTGACTTAAGATAGCCCTATTTCTACAAGGCCAAATTTTCAAGCAAAGGAACTTGGGCATTGCTGCTAGATTCCCTTGCTATAACCATGGCCTTGCTACGAACATCTGCCTCCAATCCTTAGGCATACGAAAAGGGCGATTTAACTCTTGAAGTGTTATTTCCCGAGCAGATTGGGTGAGCTCAAATTCTAAAATGAAAAAATAAATTCGGAAAGAAACTTATTATTCACGTTATTCGTTAATGTTTTATGTTTGGAATGTTAATTAATATTAATATTAATATTGTTATTTGTCTTTGTTCCACTCTCTTAAGAATCAAAGTCTTAAAATACAAAATAAATTTGGAAAGAAACTTTTACTAATAGCGTTACTCATGAATCTCGAAAATATCAATTGTGCGTTAGCGGTTAAGGACGCCGTTCAGTAATGCTCTTTTTGAACGTTTCAGTTTGTTAATGATCAAATTTCATGGAAAAAAAATAAAAAAATAGGTTATATTTGTTGTGGACATTTATCAAAAAATAATTTAGGTGATATTTGTTGTGGATATTTATTCAAAATTTGGTTAGAAATTGTTAAATCTATAAATTTAAATGATTATTTATATATAATTTTAATTATCAAAAAAATTCTTAAATCAGTTGAATTCATTTATACATTCAAAAATAAATTTTAAACAATAAATAATGATTTAATATAAATTTATATTTAAAAAAAAATCATTTCTTAAAACAGCTGCACCAAGCCCTTCTAAAATGAAAACATATGAAAACATGAAAACATAAATTTGGAAAGAAACTTACTAATCACGTTACTCATTAATGCTTTATGATTGGCAGGGTGCCCTTATATGGAAAATAGTAAATACCGGAAACAGATTTCTCGTCCATAGTTCGGAACCTTTCTCCGCGATTACAATTATTAAGAAACCAACAAGTTAGTATTGCAATTTAAAATTAAAACAGGACGCATAATTAACCAGTTGTTTTCATGGATCGGTTTGAAAATTTTACTACATCGTTTCAAAATAAGTTTCTTGTTACATAAATGAAACCTCGCAAATTATGCTAGCCTTATTGTAATCAACACATATCTAAAGCTGCGGTGATTAGGGTTTCAATGAACATTCACGCGGAGGCGTAGCATACCTTGCCCTATCCCCACAGTAGTCCTAAGTTAAGTAGTTTTTGCGAACCCATTGAAGTCTACCCAGTTGATACTGATTTAGGCTTTGAAATTCGGTTTCATCCCACCAATTGTTGGTACAGGACGGAGATGAATGAGACGACACGTTGCATGCACTGATTTCAAAGTACTGATAAGAGGCAACAAACGGAGATTGACTCCAATTTATTTTAACCCTACCTTCGTCTGTGGCTCAGCTATCCGCATCGTAAATTGTGGAGAAGATCCGCATGAGTTGATTGTTAGGAAATACGATGCTCGCAGCTTCATTGTTTTTGAATACCCGGATAGGGTAGAGTCAACCCAAAATCTGCTCACAATATGCAAAATATATAAATCAACCAGGAACCAAAATGAGCAAAAATATAATTCACCTTCTAAATGAAGTTCCGTTTCAGTTACTGAAGCACATACACAATTTGTTGGTGGTTCCAAAGAATTGAATAGTTATGAAAGTCCACCCTGGGATCAAACCACAAACGGATTCTTTGTTCTCTATTCCCAACTCCATTTGCAAAAACGTTGGTTTCTAGGTCCACAGGCATTCCCGACAAGTTTCCTAGAAATTCTATGTCAAGTTCATCGTGTGAAGATCCTTTTGATGACATCTGAATGAAAAATATCAACGTTCCGAGTTAGGTTTAAGTACTGTCAATTCATAACTAATCTTTCTGCAAGGTTTCTTTCTTGCGTCGAAATAGAGGATTACATAATATGAAGTGACTGTTCCTGCGGAATTTCCAGACACCAGCTTAACTCCCATGCTTGCACTGCCGAAAATGAAGGGTAAAGGGGATGCATGCAGTCTACTCTGCGCAACTCAGTTTAAAATAACACCAAACAGGCTACGCGGTGCACAGACTGCCAGATTTAATGAACTTTAGTGCAGTACGCTCCGATTACAAAATACAGTGGCAAAATGAGCTTCGGCTATGATACTTCTTTTGTCAACTCTTCAGTTGTTGTTGATTCTTGAACTGCTTCTCTACATTCCTCTCTCCTTTTCTCTATGTTTCTATCTATCCATCATGTTCTAACTAAGAAACTCGAACTTATATAAACTTCCTTCAGAAGCTAATACTGACTCAACATTTAACTCAACCATAATTACGACTGACTCTTCAACCACTTAATTTAATTCAGGAAGATAGAATTCAACTTCATTTATAGTTCTCCTGCTTGTCGATTGACTTTTGTGTAAGTATGCGACTTTTCACTTGCAGACTTGTCAGACTGTCTGACTGACATTTTGACTACTGACATATTTCTACTGGCAGACAAATCGACGACGACGTGAATATCTCATCGACTTGTAATTACAATTTCTAACACTCCCCCTTAATTATAAGTTGGTGGAGTTACAAAAGAAACTAACATAAAAAATTTGAGTTTTCATTTTACTGTCACTCATATGTTACTGTGCAGACTCCCAGACTACAGTGCATATGTTGAAATGAATCTCTTGCTAAAGCCTTTGACCTGCAAGATTCTAACTAGATCTCTTCGTTATTCACCAATTCTCTGATGAAATGATACCTTGTATCAATGTGCTTGGTTTTCTTGTGAAACACATGATTCTCTGATAACATGATGGCTGAATTGTTGTCACAGAAAATTGTAGTTGGTTCATGTTGTTTCTTCAACAAATCTCTTAACATCCTTCTTATCCATACTGCTTGACAAGCTGCACTTGTCGTTGCGACGTACTCTGCTTCTATTGACGAAAGTGTCACTATGGGCTGCATCTTTGATGTCGATGATACCATACCTATTCCAAAATGATATGTATACCCATAGGTACTTTTCCTGTCATCAATACTACCTCCACAATCATTGTCAGTGTATCCAATGAGTTTGAAATTTTCTGAAGTGGGATACTTTATGCCAAAATCTTTTGTTCCATTCACATATCTCAAGATTCTCTTTCCCTCTTTCCAATGTGATTCTCTTGGAGTTTCCATGAACCTTGAGATTAAGCTCACTCCATACATAATATCAGGTCTTGTCGTTGTTAGATACATAAGACTACCTACCGGTCTTTTAAATAGTGTGGGATCCACTTTGGACCCTCTATCTTCCTTGCTTAGCTTTAATCCTATTATGACAAGTGTTGGTGCTACTTTTGAGTTTACTATATTGAATCTCTTTAATATTTCATGTGAATACTTGGACTATTAGATAAATATACCAGTTTTGGATTGGTGCACTTATATTCCTAAAAAATATCTCATAAGTCCCAAAATAGTCATTTCAAATTCATCATTCATTATTGACTTGAGCTCTTCTATGCCAAAATAACCTGTGAATATCAAATCATCCACATATAAACAAGAAATTAACACATTACCTTGTTGATTTGATTTGATGCACAATGTTGGCTCATTTTTACTTCTCTGAAATCCATTATGTGTGAGATACGAATCTATGTGATTGTACCAAGCTCTCAGATCTTGCTTTAATCCATATAGTGCTTTCTTTAATCCGTATACTTTGTTTTCTTGTTCTGGAACCTCATAACCTTGTGGTTGTTTCACATATACTTGTTCTTCTAAGTTTCCATTCAATAATGATGACTTTACATCCATCTGATAAACTGACCATTTGTACTGCGCGACAATTGCTAACATGGTTCTGACTGTGTCCATGCATACAACTGGTGCAAATGTTTCATTGTAATCGATTCCAAGTTGTTGTGTAAAGCCTTTCACGGCTAATCTTTCCTTCTAATTCTGTACTTTTCCTTCTGCATCTTACATGGTTTTATAAATCCACTTGACACTTATGACATCCTTATCATTAGGTACATCTACCAATTTCCATGTTTGATTATTCTCTATGCAGCTGATTTCTTCATCCATGGCTTGTGCCCATACTTCCTCTTTGACAGGTTCTTCAAAAGTTAATGGATCAACTATTTGTGAAAACAGAGCAAAGACTGAAAATAAATTTGTTTTGTCTTCATTATAGATGTGCATACTTCTTGTCCTTCTTGGTAACAAACTTGCTAATGTTGGATCTAGAGAAGTAGAAGTATTTGGACTGCTTGTTGGTGTTTGTTGTCCTCTAGGTGTGGACTGCACACTTGTTGTTCTTACTGGAGTATTCTGTGCAGTATTTTGTCTTGTAGTACCAGGTGTATATGGAGTTGCACATTGTCCTGTGTAGGGTGTTTGAAACACTTCATCCTCTGCGTCATTATGCTCCATTGTGTCAATTATCTTTATTGTCTTTTCTATGGTTCCATCCCATGCTTCATTCTCTATGAACTGAACATCGCAGCTCATTATGACATTCCTTGTGACTCGGTCATACAGCTTGTATCCTTTTGTTTCTTCAGAATACCAAAAAAAAATACATTTCTATCATTTGTTGTCCATCTTCTTTCTCAGTTCATCTAGAACATGTGCGTATGCGATGAAACCAAAAACTCTTAAATGCGTCACATTATGCTTTGATCATGTCCATGCTCCGTGAGGAATTATTTTCTTCACACTCTTTGTCGGACATCTATTTAAGATGTATACTTCATTTTTTACTGCCTTAGCCCAATACTCATTTGAGAAATGTTTGGTTGTTAACATACTGAATGCCATTTCCATGATGGTTCTATTCTTTCTTTCTATGACACCATTCTATTGTGGTGTATATCTGATCCAGGTGGATATCGGTGGCCACCCACCTTTTCCAAATGGCTCAAAATGACTTTCTGACAATTTTGGCAATTTACTATTTTTAGCAGGTTTTAACTTTCGGGGCCATTTGGAGGGCCTAAATGAAGGTTTTTCGAGATCGAGGTTATAAATGATAGCCGAAGACATAATTGATCCCCCAAAATGAATCTCCTCAACGATACCTTTCCAACGAGCTATCACACGCCTAAAACGGAGATCGTATGCAAAATTTACGACCCCGGGAAGTTGATGCACCAACTTACCCAAACGGGGCCCACATGACTTTTGGTGCTTCATCTCCTAGGGTTAGGTTTTTGGATGTCTAGGACTTTTGGAATTCCCGTTTATTGTAAAAGGGCCTTCAGAGCCTCATTGTAACCATCTTCTTGTGAATGCGAGTAGCCGTCACATCTCTTCTCAGAGATAAGCTACCACCATTCTAGCGAGTCTTTCACTCTGTATTTTTACAGTGTCTGTACAATTCTCTGATTAATAGAAATCATGTATTACTGTATATCTGTGTTTATGGTTGCATCTCTGATACATTTCTGTTATATTATTGAATATCTGCAATATCTCTGTGCATTTCTTTATTATATCTCCGCTCTCAT
>SNQJ01S0021016.1:98607-121223 GCA_010110895.2 Picea sitchensis | reverse complement strand
CGCTTCATCTCCTAGGGTTAGGTTTTTGGATGTCTAGGACTTTTGGCATTCCCGTTTATTGTAAAAGGGCCTTCAGAGCCTCATTGTAACCATCTTCTTGCGAATGCAAGTCGCCGTCACATCTCTTCTCAGAGATAAGTTGCCACCATTCTAGCGAGTCTTTCACTCTGTATTTTTACAGTCTCTGTACATTTCTCTGATTAATAAAAATCATGTATTACTGTATATCTGTGTTTATGGTTGCATCTCTGATACATTTCTGTTATATTATTGAATATCTGCAATATCTCTGTGCATTTCTTTATTATATCTCCGCTCTCATTTCGTGCCGAAAATAATCCAGATCAATATCGCGTGGTAAATTGCTTGTAAATGCCATGATATTTACAAAATTTATGAAATTCTCTTGACATGTATTCTCCTCCTCTGTCCTTTCTTAGAAACTTGATGTAATAACCACTATGTTTCTCCACAAGTGATTTAAATTGTTGAAAACAACCCAATGCGTCAGATTTATGCTTTAGAAAATAAATCCATGTCTTTCTTGAGAAATCATCAATGAATGTTAGAAAATAAATATTGCCTCCTATAGACGGAGTTTGCATTGGTCCACAAATATCAAAATCTATTATTTCCAGTGGATATTTTGCTCTATAAGACTTGCCAACTCGAAATGATTCTTTGTGTTGCTTGCCAAATATGAGATCTTCACATATCCTTTCTTGTTTTTCAATCAATGGTAAGCCTTTTACCATATCCTTTGGGTGTAATATTTTTAGACTTCCAAAGTTCAAATGTCCAAATCTAAAATGCCATATCCAGGAGTCAGCCTGTGTTTTGGATTGGAATGTTGCTTTCATTTCTGTGTTGTTTTCTCTTTTCTTGATACTGCATGCACTATTTTCTTCATTGATACTGCGTGTGCTTTCTGCTGTAAATGAAGTGTCTAACTGTGCACTTTTTCTTTTGTCAACAATTTGTGTTGTGTTCTTCTTCTTGACTGGATTTAATGTCAATGGGAACATTCTGTTACTTGTCATCTGGATTTTTGCAATAACTAAATTGCTTGGGTTTTTATCCATAATCACACAGTGATTATCTTCCATGTAGATTATGTATCCTTTTTGTAATAGTTGTCCTATACTCATCAGATTATCCTTCAGACCAGAAACATAATATACATCAGACATAACTCTCTCTTCTCCTTGTCTGGTTAAAATATTTATACTGCCTTTGCCTAAGAGAGTGACTTGGATATCTATTCCAAGTGTAACTTTGGTCTGGACTAACTCATACAAACTAAAAAACAATTCTATTTTTCCTGTCATGTGGTTATTGCAACTTGAATCTAAATACCATATGTCACATGGACTTGCTTGAGAAACATTGCATTCAACAGGTGACACTATATTAGAAATTTATTCTGCGCTAGACATAGCTACAACACGCGCCATAAACATAGGTCGATTTTGGTTATTTGTGTTCTGTGGTTGATCTTGACTTTTCTTGTTCTAATTATACTATCTCTTTCTGCACTCATATGCGTAATGTCCATACTTTTTACAGTAATGGCATTGAATCTTTGATTTGTCAGTTTTTTGACAAGTTGATTGGTCGGTACTTGGATTTTGACCTCTTCCACCAGTATTTCCAGGATTTCTACTGCATCTACTACTGTTAAAACTTCTTCTTCTGCCTCTACAGTTATCTCTCCCCCTTCCTCTTCCACGACCTAGAGATGATTGTGTGAAAAAAACATTTTCTAATGACATATTTGACCTGTTCAATCTATGTTCATGATTGACGAGGGAAGGTTGCAGTTCATCTAGACTGAACTAACTCAGATCTTTTCCTTCTAGACTTCTACGCACTTTCTCAACAACTTTTCTATCATCTATGATTTCACCGTGAGACTTAATTTGATTTATCAGTCCAATGACGTGTGTGTAGAAATAGTCTACCATGTCTGAATCTTTCATTGACATAGTTTCAAAATCTCTTCTAAGAATCTAAAGTTTTGCAGTTTTTACTTTATCCATACCTTGATAAGATACTTGTAATATAGCTCATGCTTCCTTGGCTTGCTTTGTTGATGCAACTCTTAGAAGTATGCTCTCATGCATGGCTTGATCTATATAAAAAAACGCCTTTCCATCCTTCTTTCTTTGTTCTTTCATGACATCTTTCTTAGCTTGTGTGAGGGCGTTATATGTTGCCTGATCTGTCGGTTCAACATAACCATTTCAGACTATCTCTCATACATCTTGTCCTCGAAACAAAGCCTTCATAGTCAAGGACCACATCTCATAGTTCTTGCCTAAAAAGTGGGAGGTTGCAGATTTGAGGTAGAAGCCATTTTTTTACTTTCAACAGAGTTTATGCTCTGACAAACTCTTTCTGGTAGAACCTACTCTGATACCAAATTGAAGGGTAAAGGGGGATGTGCGCAGTCTACTCTACGCAACGCATTTTAAAACACTACACATCAAACAGGCTATGCAACAAAGTTCTCAAGATCACTGCGCAGTGCACGGACTACCAGATTGTTGCGCGCTGTGAATACACACATTAAATAGAATGATTTATGAATGAGGAATATAATAGAGAAATAACGCAGAAACTTTTTAGAAACAAAAAATACTTGATAATAATGAACTTCTGCGCAGTGCGCTTGGATTACAAAATACAGTGACAAAATGAGCTTCGGCTCTGATACTTCTTCTGTCAACTCTTCAGCTGCTACTGATTCTTGAACTACTTCTCTGCATCCCTCTCTCCTTTTCTCTATGTCTCTATCTATCCATCATGTTTTAACTAAGAAACTTGGACTTATATAAACTTCCTTCAGAAGCTAAGACCAACTCAACATTTAACTCAACCATAATTACGATTGACTCTTCGACCACTTAATTTAATTCGGAAAGATAGAATTTGACTTCATTTATAGTTCTCATGCTTGCAGAATGACTTTTGAGTAAGTAGGAGACTCTGCACTTGCAAACTTGTCAAACTGTACATTTTGACCACTGACAGATTTCGACTGAGAGACAAATCTGCTACGACGTGAAACTTGTAATTACAATTTCCAACAGAAAAGGTATTGATTTATGAACTAAAAACCAGAACCTGTTGAAACAAAAATTCATAAAACAAAATAATACAAGCTCTGTGGGTTATGAGTTGTTTGACTCTTTCCCTCCGYTGCGAATTTCCCTGCAAAGTTTTCCTAAAAAAAAAAAAACAAATATAATAATTAATCTCGAATCTCGATTAAAAGGAAATAATTTACCCGAGGATCGATCCAGATTGAGTTGAGCTATTTGGCCATTATTCAACAGATTAACAATTCCCCAAGAGATTTCGAAATTGTCTTTGAAGCTGGAGGATTCTACAGAGGACAGAATCAGAAACTATATATCAACTCTAGTGAATATTTTCTTTTCTAAATCCTAAACGCCTAACACAGCTCTTCATTGCCGATGCTAGAATTTAAAGCCCTCACACAACTCTTCATTGCCGATGCTAGAATTTAAAGCCTAGATTGTCCAACTGGCGTCCTCAGCAGAGTACTGGACATACCATGAATGAGTTATGATATGAGCAAATTCCCAACCCCAAATATCTAGCACTTAGGATGAAGAATGAGTCTGAATGACTACTATATTTTCAAGCACTTACACTAGAATTAATTTTTTTGGTTCACATCACAATCTCTTCCAATACTGGTTATTGTTGCAATCAATTGACTTGTCATCAATTGGGGCTATCATCTTCAATGACTCTTCCATACTGCAATCAGTTCGGTTCACATGACACATCTCATCCAATAAAAGTTCTAGTTGCATTCAAATTAAATTGTCATTAAATTGTCATCAATGGCAGCTATCATGTTCAATGACTTTTCCATAGTGCAATTGCTCCATCCCATCGTTATCCACATAACTACTCCAGACTGGAACCCATCAATCCTATAATTGTTCAAAAACGCGTCAGAGACTTTAAACTTTTGGTAATCACTAACGGTACTCATGGGAGAATTGTGACGAGCCCATAATGGAGTACTACTATACAAAGATTTAAGTACCAATAGTCAACTGTAACATGTTTTAACATGTTTAAGAAAAGACATTAGAAATTCCGAGATACTATAGAGAAAATAAAACAGTAGAGAAGTTTCTTAATAAAAAAATTAATTAAAGATAGAATTGATGAAACACTTTATTTTATTTTATTTTATTTATTTATTTATTTATTTAATGGGGGAATCGGTAAAACGAGTAAATCTGAGTGAGAATCGAACATGAGATTTCATTTTACAATTTTTCTTACATTTACACGGCACTTGCCAATCCGTCCGCCCGTGCTGGCGATGAAACACTTTATATTATTGATATGTATTTTATTAATATTAATATGTATAGATAAATATTCATGCAATATTTTACACTATTATGTATTCTATTAATATTAACATGTATAGGTAAACAATATGGTTACAAAAAGATGTTACAGAGTGTAAACTAACTAATTAACTAGTTAAGGATGTAATTAGGTATTGTTCAAAATACTCACTCTTAATTACATATCAAAAAAATAATCATGTAAAGGTAAACTAACTAATTAACTAATTAAAGATATAATTAGGTATTTTCCTTAACACTCCCCCTTAATTACATACCGAAAAAACTATTATTATCAATAGTTGTAACGGTAAACTAACTAATTAACTAGTTAAGGATGTAATTAGGTATTTTCGTTAACACTCCCCTTAATTACATACCAAATATGCATTAGACTCCCAGTTTTTAATGGCAATACTCTTGTCTTTTTGGCTCTTTTTCACTCTTTGCTACTTTCTTAATAAATGCCAAATTAAATCTCATCACATGAGTTTTCCTCCTTAATTTACCTTGGTCTTGGATCTCTTGAATTTACTTTGGTATTGGATTTTTACCTCAGTTATTAGAGTGACTAATTCTAACAAAATAACAACATCTTCATATTAAGATAACCAATCTCAATATAAATATTATCAATAATAATTCCAAAGACTTTAACAACAACTCTTTTCCAACAAATTGAATTGAATTTGATTCCAGCTCTGTTTTGAAGTTCCCACCCTGCTTACAGCTCATCTATAGCTGGCTAAAATTAGGACTTTCTTTTAGTAAGTTGTCCTGTACGTACTGGTTCTGAAAACGATGTAGCTCTATCTTATCTGCTTGTGTCAATATTCAAGATTCCACATCAAAATCTATGTCTGCAGCCCACACGGATGTAACTGGTGTACCTATGGAATAATCCACCTCTATTTAACTATTTTGAGAAAAAGTAGTTAAATAGTAAAGGACTATTTTTCGATGAAATGGGACGGGCGTACATTTATCCACCTCTTTCACATTGCTAAAATCCTTACATTCATGAAAAACAGCAAGAAATTATTATATATATATATTTTGAGAAATAAAAAACTTAATTCATCTGAATCAATCCTGTGCCATGCCAGTACCAGTTTGATCTAGTTACTGATTCCATTTAATTCAAATTTTAAATTATGTAAATAGCTATTTTTATATAATATTATATATACCAAATTAAATATTAAAATTTTGTTTTGATCTAATATTAAAAATTAATTAACACTCAAATTATAAATATATATTAAAATTTTAATTTGATCTAATATTAAAAATTAATTAACACTCAAATTATAAATATATATTAAAATTTTAATTTGATCTAATATTAAAAATTAATTAACATTCAAATTATAAATATATATAAATTATAATTATGAAAAAATAATCATATTTTAATTCAAATTTTAAATTATGTAAATAGCTATTTTTATATAATATTATATATACCAAATTAAATATTAAAATTTTGTTTTGATCTAATATTAAAAATTAATTAACACTCAAATTATAAATATATATTAAAATTTTAATTTATCTAATATTAAAAATTAATTAACATTCAAATTATAATTATAAATGAGGGAAGTCGACAATTCAACTAATGGTAGAATAATTTGACCGGTGTCGAAATAGTGTCGATTATGTTTGGTCTAGAAGATCCAATTGCTGGTGTCGATTATGTTCGATCACTAGGGATGTCATTTTGAGATGGGATTATTTATATATGCGTTAATATTTTTCAAATCTCTTTGTATTTAATTCTTATTCTTGATAACCAAACATTCTAGTAGTTTCGAGTTTATTATGACAAGACTCGGTTTGTATCGTGGCATTGTGTTGGAGTTTGATCGAATTTTTATGATTTTTTATTTTGACACCGAGGATAAGGAAACTAACAAGAAGTGTCCTGCATATAACCATACTCATTATACAATA
The DNA here is from genome assembly GCA_010110895.2 of Picea sitchensis. Classification (NCBI taxonomy): domain Eukaryota; kingdom Viridiplantae; phylum Streptophyta; class Pinopsida; order Pinales; family Pinaceae; genus Picea; species Picea sitchensis. The sequence goes on along the minus strand of SNQJ01S0021016.1, from coordinate 114,867 downwards.
ACCATGTGCATCTACCCTTGGGCTGAGTAGTGTCGTGCATATAACCATACTCATTATACAATAACCATGTGCATCTACCCTTGGGCTGAGTAATTTGAGGTTGAAGTACAATTAAGATTTACATGCTCATTCAACTCCTGTTGAAACCGTGATGGCTCACTCCCTTTGTACTTCTTAGATGGATTGACAATTTTACACTATTCTCTATCTTGTATTGAGCTACCTGATTTCCCCTTTCTCATGTGAAACCATCTTTTGTGTTGAAATGGTGAATTTGCTCATGGCATTGGTAGCTTGATTTGAACTTGGCGGTGCCTAGATCATTTAGGCATCTGATGGTTCTCTTTTTCTTGTGCGAAGAGTGGGATGGGGGGATTTCATTAAAGCATTTCATGGCCATAATTTTAAGGTTGTGAGGGATTTTTCCCATTCACTTAATGGTAAAATTTCTCGCTTGGGAAACCTCAAAGTTCTAGTTGAAGTTTGGATAGTTGAAGCCACTCATTTGTCACTCATTGGTGAGAAGTTGTCAAAACATTGTCCTGTCAAGGAGATCCCCTGGAGCAAGTTACTCAAGTCCAATCAATTAGCTCACCATCATAAAGGTATGCAAGCAAATTTTCTTAAGGAAAGGTGGCATAACATGGTCCTTATTATTAACCAATATATCACTTGTGAGGGTTGCTATGGTTTAGTCTTTTACCATCAAATTCGTCTAGTTATGGTGTTTTGGGGGTACAAGAATTAAACCTGTCTTTCTATCTTCTTAGAAGTCTCAAGAAAATATCGAAATTCTTCCAACAAGGTTATAGGAACCCTGAGAAAAGCTTGTTTCATTACAATTTAATTTGATTTTTAGTTGAATTTAGGTTGTCTCAATTATAAAATACTTGGGAAAAATTTGTTTTGAGAAACATTTTTACTCAAATATCTGTGAATATAAGGTACCCATTTTGAGAATGAAAATACTCATAATCTGGGTTATAATTTGAGAGATTTCATGGAAATCATAAGAATGATGATTCTGTGAAAGAGATTGACCAATACACACCTATACCAGTTAATGAAATAGTTGATGAAGCCATAAATGAGAGACGACGAGTGTGTCAAACTGATAAAACTAAAAAATTACCTAGCAAGAAGGGTTTGAGGAGGGAAGAAGAAGATCATGCTGTAAGTTTTAATAATAAATATCCTCTGAGTGTTGTCTTGTATCACCAAGACTCAAGATCTGAGGGAAATATGCAATATGTTTTTTTTTAACCTCCCTCATCCAGATTTATTTTCGGAACAAAATGAAAGCAGAGAAATTACAATGAAATACTCATGAAAATTGCCAGAAACAAAAAAATACAACAATACTTGATTTCTATTAATGAAATAATTGTAAAGAGATTGTAAAAATACAAAGTACAAGACTCACTAGAATGGTGGCACCTTTATCTCTGAGAAGAGATGTGACGACTACTCTCATTCACCAGAAGATTATTACAATGAGTCTCTAAAGGCCTTTTTATGATAAACAGGAATGCCAAAACCCTAGACATAAAAAAATCCTAACCCTAGGAGATGAAACGCCAAAATGTCATGTGGGCCCGTTTGGCTAAGTTAGTATATTAACTTCTCGGGGTCATAACTTTTACATACGATCTTCGTTTTAAGAGCGTGATAGACCGTTTGAAAGGTATTTTCGAGAAATGTGCAATATGCCATCAAAATCTGAGTCCATTTATAGTTTGACTGTAGAAAACCAAAAAAACATTGTTTGGGGGCCCAAAACGACCCTAGAAGTACAACAAGATGTCCTAACATGAAAACATACAAAACAAGCCAGTTGGATTAGGTGGAAGGCCACCAGTATCCACCTAGAATATGTGTAGGGATTCAAACAACCCCAAAAGTGTAGAATGCACAATTACAAAGAAGTATAGAAGAACGTGTTGTACTAAAAACTGACAAGAGGAGCCAATTGGAATAGGTGGGTGGCCACCAATATCCACATGGCTCAATCCTCCCACCTTAGGAAGCAATGGTCTCTATTGTGTTGAGTGACCAAGGAAGAGGGGAAATCATTTTTTGAATCTAAAGCTCGGTGGGATGGATGCCTTGTTGGAGAAGTTGTGTTTCTTGTCTTGTGGAAGACTATCACAAACCTATTACTTGTGGGTTTGAATCTGTTCCACGAACCTATTGTCTCTAGGTTGGATGGGGCATTGTGTACACACCATTGTAGGTGAAGAAACAATATCTTTTGTTTCTTCGACAATTATTTTTTCTGGATATAAGGTGTTGAGGCTGCAATGGTTATAGTGGTCTTTTGTATATCTTTTGAATAGACTCCAAAGAGGATGAATTTTGAAGTATGAGAGATTACCTTGTGGTGTTTTTTTGGTGGCATAGTAGTTGAAACTACCTCCGGTATCCTGTAGAGATGACCTGTTAGATTAATAATGACACTACGTGATCTAGATTCATAGACAACATGAYGTTTCCACATATATGATTGGCCCAAAATAACATCACACACATAAAGAGGGGAAATATCACACACTACCTCATCCTTGAAGGGATGGATTCCATAGGATAGGAGATACTGCTCAATGACGTGAATATGTCATTCCTAGTGAAGCCACCCAATGTTGTATCATTGCGGGTGTGGTGTTGTTGACAACCCCACCATTTTGAGGACCTTACATGAGATGAGCTTCTTATGGCTGTCGCTATCAACAATGAAATGCAATGGAGTCCCCTTCACCCACATATGGGAATGGAAGAGTTTCTCCCCCTCTTCATTATCTATGGGTTCTTCCAGCTGAATTCTTGTGGTAGCAACAATAGCACTGGGGTTTGTGTCGATGATCTGTTTGTTTTCATTATTTTCTGCATCAGATTCGACTCCTTGTCTTTGACCTCGACCACCAATGACTGTTTCGAGAGACATTCATTGGTGTTGTGCCAGGGGCATTTTTGGAAGTCATACCACTTTCCAGTGTCATTCTTCATCTTTACTTTACCCTTTTTGTCCTGTATATTGGACTGGGTGTCTAGAGGTTTTTGGTTAGGGTCGTCTTTACCATGCTTTTGTTGTTACAGATTTGGAGATCCAAATTCCCATTTGTTGTGGTGCCTAAATTTCTTCTCAATTTTGACTGCATATCAATGGGAAGCTCCCAATGCTGAGATGTTTAGGAAATCCATTTCAGTTTAGATGTACCTATGCAAATCCCCATGATATTTCAGAACTGGATGTTGCTCGAAGTCTTTGATACCCAGCTTGGTGCACAAGGTATGGAAAGTATTTGTGAAATCTGAAATTGTTTGGCTCTTCTCTTGTCGTAGTGTGGTTCATATCATGTATGGGTATTCATAGTTATCAACATGATAGTATTTTTATTTGACCGCATCGACCAATGTTTGACATGGAGGATCGCCTTGAGGAGTGTGAAGGTCATTTTTTCCCTATCGGAAAAATTTTGAACAGAGAAATAACCTTCTAATAAAATTAACCATTTTTCTAGGGCATCTGAATCTAGATAACCTTCAAATATGGAAATACCAAAAATATATTGTACCTTGAAGGGGGTTGCATGGCCACTTGATGAATATGCTTCTTCTGTGGGCAGTCGCTAAAGGATCTATGGAAAGTTGTCCATCATTTTGTTCCTTTCTCGCGTAAGGGCTTCCTCAAACAACATTTTAAAAGGATCTCCTACTCCATCATATTTAATTTTCATCTACTATGGGATTTTGTTGGGATCTACACGACCAATCTTGCAACAGATCGATTGGTTCGAGTCCCAACTTCTTGTACCCAGATCTTGTCGAGGACATTCACAAATAAAAATAAATGAAGAGAAGACCGCTCTGATACCACTGATCGACATTTATTTTTGGAATGAAATGAAAGAAGATAAATTATAATGAAATACTCGTGAAAATTTCCAGAAACAAAGAAATATAACAATACTTGATTTCTATTAATGAAAGAATTGTAAAGAGACTGTAAAAATACAGAGTGCAAGACTCGCTAGAATGCTGACAACTTTATCTACGAGAAGAGATGTGACGACGACGCTCATTCAGCAAAAGAAGATTACAATGAGGCTCTAAAGGCATTTTTATGATAAATAGGAATGCCAAAACCCTAGAAATAAAAAACCCTAAACCTAGGAGATGAAACGCCAAAATGTCATGTGGGCCCCATTTGGGTAAGTTAGTACATTAACTTCTAGGGGTCGTAACTTTTGCATACGATCTTCGTTTTAGGCGCGTGATAGCCCATTTGAAATGTATTTTTGAAAAATACACATTATGCTGTCAAAATATGACTCTATCTACAGTTTGATTGTGGAAAGCCCAAAAAACATTGTTTAGGGGCCCAAAACAATCATAGATGTACAACAAGATGTGATGACATGAAAACATACAAAATAAAGAATTTGGATTAGGTGGGAGGCCACCACTATCCACCTAGAATATGTGTAGGGATTTAGAGAGCCTCGAAAGTGTAGAACCCACAATTATAAAGGAGTACAGAAGAACATGTTGTGATAAAAACTGACAAGAGGACCCAATTGAAATAGGTGGGTGGCCACCAATATCCACCTGGATCAATCCTCCCCCCTTAGGAATCAATGGTCTCCATTTCTTTGAGTGACCAGGGAAGAGGGGAAATAATTTTTTGATTCCAAAGCTTGGTGAGTTGTGTTCCTTGTTGGAGAAATTGTGCTTCTTGGCTTGTGGAAGACTATCACAAACCTATTACTGGAGGGGTTGATTTTGTTCCACCCAAAAGTTGTCTTTGGTTTGGATGGGGCATTGTGTAGGCACCATTGTATGTGAAGAAACAATATCTTCTGTCACTTTGACAATTTTGTTTTCTGGATAGAAGGTGTTCAGGCTGCAATGGTTGTAGTGGTTTTTTGTACATCCTTTTAACAAACTGTGAAGAGGATTAATTTTGAAGTATGAGAAATTACCTTGCGGTGTTGTCTTGGCGGCACAGTAGTCGAAACTACCTCTGGTATCCTGTACAACTGACCTCCCAAAGTAATAATGACACTACGGGGTCTAGACTCATAGACAACATGATGTTTCCACATATATGATTGACCCAAAACAACATCACATACATAAAGAGGGGAAATATCACACACTACCTCATCCTTGAAGGGATGGATGCCATAGGATAGGTGACATTGTTGGCTGACGTGGAGATCTCGTCCCTGGTGAAGCCACCTAATGTTGTATCGCTACGGGTGTGGTGTTGTTTAAGGATATGCAAAAATTTGTCCATCATTTTGTTCCTTTGTCGCGTAAGGGCTTCCTCGAGCAATATTTTAAAAGGATCCCCTGCTCCATCATATTTATTTTTGTCTCCCATAGGTTTTTTCTGGCTTTGTGCAGCCGATGTTGCAACGACTCAATTGGTTCGAGTCCCAACCTATTTTACTCAGATCTTGTCGGGGACATGCACAAAGAAAAATAAATGAAGAGAAGACCACTCTAATACCACTAATCCAGATTTATTTTAGGAAAAAAATGAAAGAAGAGAAATTACAATGAAATACTCATGAAAATTTCCAAAAACAAATAAATACAACAATACTTGATTTCTATTAATGAAATAATTGTAAAGAGACTATAAAAATACAGAGTGCAAGACTCGCTAGAATAGTGGCAGCTTTATCTCTGAGAAGACATGTGACGGATACTCTCATTCACCAGAAGATGATTACAATGAGGATGTGAAGGCCTTTTTATGATAAACATGATGCCAAAACCCTAGACATCCAAAAACCTAAACATAGAAGATGAAACGCCAAAAGTTGATGTGGTCCCCGTTTGGATAAGTTAGTACATTAACTTCCCAAGGCCATAAATTTTGCATACGATCTCCATTTTAAGTGCGTGATATCCCATTGGAAAGGTATTTTCGAGAAATACGCATTACATCGTCAAACTCATACTTCGTCTATAGTTTGAGTGTGGTGAGAGAAAAAAATGCTTTTTAGGGGCCCAAAACGGTCATAGAAGTACAACAAGATGTGATGACATGAAAACATACAAAATAAGTCAGTTGGATTAGTTGGGAGGCCACCAGTTTCCACTTGGAATATGTGTAGGGATTTAGACAGCCCCATAAGTGTAGAACCCACAATTACAAATAAGTATAGAAGAACGTCTTGTACTAAAAACTCACAAGAGGAGCCAGTTGGAATAGGTGGGTGGACACCAATATCCACCTGGATCACTCCCACATTTTCTTAATGGTCATCATCAATTTCTAGGTATTGTATTTATTCATAAGGATGAGTTCTCTGGTTATATGCTTCCTTATGTTGACGATCAACATATAGGCGTTGAGACTAATTTGAGTCAATGACCAAATTTTCAATCTTGGATGAGGAAATATCAGTCTTTGGTAGTTTCTCTCAAAGAAGATATTGCACAGCTACAATATGAAAATCAACACCTGAGAAAACAAAAGAAATCATTAATTGAAAAGCATGAATGAGAAGTTGTCGAAATAAAAAAGACATTAAAAATTGTTGAAGGTCATTTGGTTGTTCAATCCTTTGGGGTGAATGTTATCATTACCTCATATCTTCAAAATATTACAAGTTCCAAATCGTGATGTCAAATGATGATCAGATTTTCCTTTTGCATCCATACATATCTGAATTTTAAGCATTAATGTACATGCTTGATTGGTGAGAAGGAATTTTTTCAAGGTATTGATCTTAGTTTGATTTTTTTTTATTTGTAATTAAATTAGTGGTAAACCTCTTTAATTTAGAGTAGTTACAGAATGATGGATTCTATAACCACTCTTAAATCATATAATTCATTGATATATTTTGTCTTGATGGTTTACTGGTGTTGATTCAATGATACGAAGTTGGATTGTGATATGATTTCCATATACAAATATAAGAACATAGTCAATTCATATATGATTTTCTCACAAGAAATTTGTATATCTCACCAGTTTTGGCGTACGTTGCAACAAGCTTGTAAATTGTTTTGATACACTCAAATCAATGAGGTTTTGTTAGAGGTGGTTATGTCCATGTATGGGTTAGACTTTCTTAAATATGGAAATCCTCATTTGATGTATGGGATCGAGTTACTAGATAAACATTAATGTTATCCAAGTATTCTTTAGTTAAATGTTCCTTATTTCTAGCTGGAAGTTGTGAAATTGATCTCTTTGTATCATAACTTGATGATTATAAATAGAGTATGATAAGACTTGAGAAGGAGGAGATCTATAGAAAGGAAAAATGAGTTGTATCTTTTCTACACACCTTTTCTTTGTAAACTTTTCTTTTTGGAAGGAATAGTTACGGAGGCACTGCCAATAGTATATAGATCGAAATCTTAATGGAGTGATGAAATTTTGGGACAAACTTTGAAATTCTATTTTCATAACTCTATATGAATTTATTTTGCACGAGTAATAGAAGTTGATTTTCTTGTTCCTTTTATGATTGACTTCAATGGATTGAAATAATATTATGAACTTTGTTTTCACTATCTGCTTTATATCCTTATAATCATATTCTTTTAAAATTTCTTTTAAATGATAATGATTGTTTTATATCTGATCTATTAACTGTAATTAATTCAGTTTTGCATATTAAAAGTGTTTTCGTGATTTTGTTTTTTTTGTATTACATTAACTTTTAAACCGTATAATGTGTAGTGATCGAATAATAACATTTCTTCTATGATTTTTATTATTACATGTTTCATTTATAAAGGCAATATGAATTGATTTTAAATTAGAATTTCTCCTGCAAGATAGGTTTTTATTTAAAAGTTGTTTTTTTTTTGTAGCTTTGAAACTACACCTTATTATTTTAAATTTTTATTTTTAGATTTACAATTTTCATTTAGATTAGAAGATGATTAACAAAGTATCCTCTCGAAGAGAAAATCATCTTAGTGGCTAGCGGATCCATAAAACCCGTCACGAAAAACCATACCAAACATCTTGGGTTCTTCTCTAAGGACCTCGAACCAGGTTGTTTCTCTTGCGTTGATGAGTGGTCAATTTTTCCCATAAAAAATGGCGCTATAAGGAGGGCCTGAGGTAAATTAAATGATAAAGTGATTGTAGCTTCAAATTATTCTAATTAGTCATTATCCCATAGGTTGTAATAATTTCATATCTATTAAATCTTCTTCTATGTCATCACAAAATGCACCAGAAGGCAAGTTGGATGACAAGCTAACCTACATGGAGCCAATATTTTCATTGTTATAATAATCAATGAATCATGCCCAAATTTATGTATGGGAGTGTATTTTTAATTTTTCGTTAGTTAGCATTCCCAATGAAATAGTTTCTCTCTTGTCTAAACTGAATTTTTATGGTTAAGGAAATATATCTACAAAGGATCATCTTAAGAAGTTTTGGTGTAAATGCATCAAGCATGATTTTACATATTTAAATATTTTATGCAACTTGTTCTCTCTCACTTTCATAGTTTGAATTAAATACCGGTTTGAATCTTTTTCGGCCAACTCTATTTTCACTTGGTTTCAATTTGTGGATGAATTTTTAGATGCCTTTTGGGTTCATGATTATAATAAATTATGCGATGAATTAAATGCTCTACTAATCGAAAAAGATAAACCTTTACAAAACCTTTCAATAATAATCAATTATGTTCTTTTTAATTTCATCTTAGTGATCTACCTTGTGAATATGATCTTCTTAATCTTGTCTCAACTTTGTGTGCCCCTCTAATTTCGCAAAATCTTGTTGTAGATGATAAATTCGATACATATCAATAAATTCGTCCACATGATGATTTTTTCTCACAAATTAATGAAGAAGATGTTTCAAAGAATCATCTTCCAAAACCCCAAGAAACTTCCTCACCATCCTTTCCTATCAACAATTTAGAAAACCATGTTCTAGAAATTTTTGAATCTATAGATTCTACACAATTCCAAGATGACAGGATAGAAATGGAAGAAATGTCTTATTCTTTCGATGATTATTCTCTATATATACTCCCTGAAGAGGAGATGTATATTTTGTTTATAGAAAATTTTAATTCTACACTATGTAAAATTTTCATCAAGCAACTAGAAGGAGAACAACAAGTTGACGATAAAATCATTCATATAGTCGAGGAAATTAATCATTCTTTTGAGTAATTAATTTTTGAATCCTTTGCTATTACTAATACATATTTCAATGAGTTGATTGTTGATCAAAATATATTTTCACTTTCTTCTAAATTTTATTCTAATCTATTCTTGAATTCAATGACTAAAGAATACAAACATGTTACTAATTATTTTGAGCATTCTAATATTTTGATAGAACAGATTTGAGATATTGATCCTCAAATTGAAGAACAAATTACGAATCTTGATCAAACAATTCTACCACATTCAAAAGAAAGGCTAGGTACATTCCATGAAATTCTTCATGAAAGCATTGGTTTTCCAATCATATAGGAAGGGGTTTCAGGTGATCATATAGTGCTTGAAAGTTTATATTTTCTTTTTGAAAATGAATGTACCAATCCTAAAGAGATTCTTATAACATGTTTTAAATTTCATCACCAAATCATAGTAAAATTGATGAGGTAAGGAAAGAGGAATCTCTTGAAAATTTCATAGGAAATAATTATTCTAGTTCAAGAGATCCTTTTCATTTCCTTGTCTCTAAATATTTTTACTCCATACATCCTAATTTATTCTTAGATTTTGATGTGCATAAAACTTTTTCTATTTTATCTAACGATGTGCACGAGCTGATGTTTTTTTCCTTTCAACAATTCATAAGGGAAGAAGGTAGATTACAAGACATTTATATTTGATTAGTTGATTAGTGTATTAAAACTTTTACAATGTATAAATTAATTAATACATTGCATTATCAATGTATCAATCAATTAATACAATTACTTTATACATTAATGTAAATTAATACTTTAATTTATACATTAATGTAAATTAATACTTTAATTTATACATTACATTAATACATTAATATATCATTATTGTTATATTACATTATTAATATATTAATCAATGAGTCAATATATCTTTGAATGTATCAATACATTATTAACATTTTAAAAATTTAATATGTTACATTATACATTATTGTATTAGTACTTTAATTTATATATTATAGTAATGTAATAATGTATTCCTCGATACATTAATGTCTCTATATCATTGCTTTATTAATGTATTACTTTATTAGTGTATTAATACTTTAGTAATGTATTTATTAATGTATTTAATGCATTACTTTATTATTGCATTAATACTTTAGCAATCCATTAATTAATAATGTATTAATTAATTAATACATTACATTATTAATGTATCAATCAACTAATATTTTACATTATACATTAATGTAAATTAATACTTTAATTTATTTATACATTACATTATTTTTCAAAMCCCATTTTCAACAAACATTCCTCGCGTATTTTGGAAACTCTTCCAAAACCCATGTATTTTTTTTTGTTTTAGAGATACCATTTCTTTCTTCATTTATTTTTTCCATTAATCAATTTTAGGACAATTTAGAGCCTCTTCAACAATTTTAGGCTKGGAAGATAAACCACBAAAATTATCAAAATATTCACCACCATAACCATAACTTTTGTGTTTATTCCTAGCTATGTGGCTTMTTCTAAGCTACTGAKTTTTTTTGGATAACACTCCTATGTTATAATMCATGGGTATGATAATGGTTTTMATTATGGGTTCCTCCAATGTGAATGTATATTGTATTGGAGTTGAGCTATACTCTAGTTGYACTAATAGGATTGKATCTTTTACTGTAATCCCCTAGATTCATTTTGTGTGAAGACTTGTTTGTTTAGTGAGACTCTTACTTATGATTAAAAAWATATGAATGTTCCTCRTCCTAATTMTACTCCTTTKGTAATGGAATTTKATTCTCCACCACTCTTCACAACACCATTATTTCATCAAGTTYCTTCTATTGATGTTCAAATTATCTAGGTTTCTTTCTATGAAGATATCATATCAAATATAATTACTCCTATGTTCATTTATAATCCATAAATTCTATCACTTTACTCCAATWAGATCTCCATATCCAATTAACACACATTTTTTTTCATTTTCCATCCAACATTTTCCTATTTTCCTTAGTGGCGTGCATATAATCATCAAAACCGATGACTCACAAGTTGTAAACATATGGATTGCTATCACTCAAATCTTTCTCTAGTATATTTTCAACCAAGGTCTAGCTAGGTGAAAAATTATGTTACAAAGTAACAAGCTATTACAATTGCTTCAAACCAAAAGTTTCTACTCAATTTTTCATGAGATATAAGGAACATTGACTTCTCCACTAAGGTTTGATTCATCCTCTCTATCACTCCATTTTTTTTGTATAGAGTATGGTATGATTTTATGCCTTTCAATCCCATGCATTTGGCAAAATGCATCCAACTCTTAGGAGCAACCTTCCATGTGATTATTCTTATATATTTAATGATTTTACTAGTTTTCCACCCCACCATAGCAACACAATTATTGAAGGAGTTAAATATCTCATTTTTCTTCTTCATAAACATAATCCATGTCTTCCTACTAAAATTATCTATAAAAATGGAAACATAATAATTAACGATGCCAATAGAGGCCCACATATGTTTGAATGTACCTAAGCTAATATATCTCTAGATATATGAGAGTTTGATTGAAACTTAAACCTTGCATATTTACCCAACATACACATAATTCACAAAACTCAAAAGAATCAAAATTAAAATTGAAACATTTAACCCTTCCATTGTAGCGCATGTCCTATAGAATTTACTAATTAAAGTGTCCAACCATTCTATGTCAAACAATGTGTCCTTCATCTCATTTATATTCTTCCTTGGTGGCTTGGATCTTCTCAATGGTTGCAAAATTACTATTAATCTCAACAATTGTAGTAACATTCAATCTGTAGACAATGCCAACCCTAATGCACTTAAGMAATACCAATKCACTTCTCACAAGCTTGCACATATTCCTTGTGAAAATAAMATCAACTCCTYCATTAGTGAACTATATTACCCAAATASGATTCCTCTTCAACCCATGTACATGTCCCACATTAGGAAAATACCTAATTATTCCATCTATATATGTTATTGAAATGGATGCTCTAGCTATTGCATTATAGGATTTTTCATCTCCTAATAATAACTTCCCTCCATATAAATATTCATAGGAATCAAACCACCCCCCATGTGTAGTCATATGGAATGATACTCTAGAGTTTATAAGCCATGATTCACTATAGGATTGAGTGGATAGACATGAGTTGTTAAAATAAATGTCCATTTTTCCTCGTCCTCCTTGCTAATAGGGACCACCATAGTGGAATCCTCCTTTCTATTTCCTTTATAGAGAGGGAATTCATTCTTTATATTCCCTTGTCAATTTCATTTCCAAGACACCACCTTAAATTAATTCGCATCTTTCTACTAGTAGATCTATTCTTGGAGTTGAATCTACCATGAAATCCATTGTCTTTACTTTATCTATAGAAGCATCCTATAAATAATGTCGCTAAAACTAAATACACATGTTGATAGTCACAATGTTTCCTCATTCAATAGTTGTCCAAAAATGGCCTCAATTTTAGGACTATCCCCACAGGATCCACTGAGATATATTACCAATTTCCTCCATGGATCTAGCATATTAAAGAGGAGAGAAATAGATGAATTTCCATAACTCCATGAAATTTATCCAATATAATATAATTAACTAATTAATGTAGTAAACTTATTTAAATGATTAACAAACTTTACTCCTACCTTCATTTTTAGTGCGGAAGCCTTTTCTTTTCAACAAGATCTTAAATTGACCAATGAGTTTTAAATGTATAGATCATTTAGGTTCTCCCACATACTTTGTTGACTGGGCTTCAAATACATTGAAATCATAGAATATATAAGGAAAAGGCATATTGCAAATCATACTTACTCATCCATATGCATCCATTCTTCATAGTTTATATGTGTTGGTGTCCCATCAACAATGGTCTATAAATCTTATTTATTATCCAAAAAGTGAATTTTATTTAATTCTTAAACTTCTCTATATCCACCATCATTTTCATTTTAAGATCTCTTTTAGTTGTTTTTACTTAGCCTCAATTGTTCCACTAAATCCAAACACCTCTATTATGAACCACCGATAGATATAATGAGAATATTGGGACACAACTCTCAAAATTGGATAGCTCCTATACCATGAAAAACATTATCGGTTAATCTAAAGACAAAGAAATCAAGTGCTAAGGAATGAAAATAGTGTCAAGAAGACACACAAGAACAATATTTTTTAGAAAAATACTACAATACTTTATTCATGTTTTTCTCTTTTATAAAAATATATATTTTAAATAAATAATTTCTTAAAAGCAAGGAACATAATTTGAAATTCCTTCTACATTCCACAACTCTCAAAAATAAGTAGATCCTATACAATAATTTTTTTTTATTGTTAATATAAAGACAAAGAAATCAAATGCTAACTAATGAAAATAGTGTCAAGAAGACACACAAAAACAAGATTTTCTAGGAAAATACTAGTATACTTTATTCATTTTTWTTTTCTTTTATCAAAATATATATTTTGGGAAAGAAATTATTTCTTAAAAAAAGATTAACAAATTGTAAATTCCTTCTACATTCCATTTTTACAATTTGAAAATATTATTACATTGTGAAAAGTAATTAACAAGTTTTTCCAACATTCAATTTTTATGATTTGAACATGCTACTATTACATTGTGAAAAGTGATTGACATGTTTTTCCAACAGGTACATGGATAGATTAGATTGAATAATAAAACAATTTCCTTAGACATTCTTTGATATGCACAAACCCCCTTTATTTGTTATGTTGACATGTTAGGCTAGTTGGGTCACCTAAGATCTAGTTTGAAAAAAAAGAATGAAATCAAAGTGTATGGCTCATACATGCTAAAGACATCTTCAACATGTTGGGATTCCTTTTCCATGCCTTCAAAACCAAATCAACGAAAGATGTACAAAAATACAATGCCTTAAGGGTGACATGTTATACAAATGGATTTGATTGATGAAGAGTCTAATACATACAATGCGTATTGAAATTGTGGAGGAAAATTTGTTTGGTAGTAAGAACTTGCTCAATGAGAACATGTCAAAAATGGGTGATTTTGGACTATGGGTGATTTTGGACTATCTTTCTTGACAAAGACATTAGATATGGACATTTGTTTAACTAAGGTTATATTTTGATACTAATAATGGAAATTGGTGTGAATATTTTTGACATGTTTTTGAATTTATTATTAATCTAAATTTAAGTATTATTTAAGTACAATTTTTATTTCATGAGATTCATAGTGAAAATGTGAAGTGATAAGAATAAAACTACTCAAAGAGGAAAAAAATTGTACAAATTTGTAATTCACAAAAATTAGGAGACAAAATATTTTGTGACGGAAGAGTATACAACTTACCGAAATATAAGATCTCATTTTCAAAACAATCTACACATTACTATAATGTGCTAACCCATGAAAACAAAAGTGATATTAATGATCGTATGACAAAACCATTTGATCTTAGAAACAATAGAATGGCATGAAATAAATAATGTTTTCTTTGTAAAGATTTAATATATTTATATTAATCTTAATGAAGGGTAACCACATTAGAAACAAAGCCAACAAAAATGGAGGACGAGAATCCAATGGTCATAGAAATTGGAGTAGGAGATATAGCACCATTAGAAGGAATTCACAAATACTCCACCACTCTATCAACCCAAGAACCTACTAATGATTACATCATTTTTTCCAATTCAAATTGCTTTTGTCAATGCATGCATAAACAACTTCATTTACACCATGCTTTTTTCTTTCTCCCTATTTTTCATAGCCACTTCTCATACCAATCTTCTTCCCATCCCTTTGTTTTCAAAGAAATATTTCTTGCAGAATTTTGTATCTCAATCGACTCCCTTTCAAACCTTTTCATTCCTCATTTCATGAGCATCAAGTCACACAGCACACAACAATTTTTTTTGCAATGACAATGACCCATAATTTCCCAAGCCCATGGTGAGGATAGACAATTCTATTCAAATGGACGAGTAGGCTTACAATAGCTCAATCCTCTTCCCACCCTTCAATAGTTCAAGCATCCCCTCTTTGAAAATAACTACCATGTGATCAAAACCAAGAATGAATGAAAAATACCGAGACTTTCTTTTAATACCCAAAGTGAGAATCCACACACAAGGGGAAATTACATCTTCATACTCCTTATAGATTCACTCATTAATTAGGAATGCATGATTTAATTCCCTTACCAGTCCAACTTGCTTGCACTTAAATCTCTTCAAGGGGAGATTCTTCAAGTTGCATTTAATCAATGGTGTGGCATGGATTTCTGTAATGTGACCCCCTCATTCATAGCTAATAATCCTTCCTCCATATAGACCCCAACATTAGGTTGGTGATCTGTATTTTTTATTTTGTAACCTTAATACTTGAAAAAATTCAAGGTTGGGAACTCTTTGGCTAAATACAAGGATCTTTGAATGAGTCTAGCAAGTCTAATATTTTAAGGGATAATTCACATTGAGAGAGGTCAAATGATTATGGATGAATCCCCACAACCATCACGATAGTAATACCCCTTTCATTGAACATACACAGCATTTGATATACAACGTTTCATTGTTGATGTCAATTCCCAATCCCCAAGCAAACTTTGCCTCCTTTTATCCTTTGGGATCATAGATGATCCTATCATATATACTTCTTTATTTATGTTTCCATTTGAAGGATCACTTTGGTTTCCTCATATAAAACTTGATGCATTTTGACTCTAAGGATTAGTAGATTGATCTCAAATTATCCCTAAACTTAATTCGATTGCATATTTCGTCCATCCAAATGGAGCAAAATCAACCATTGAATTTACTCCATAACTATTGGATGGAGCAAAATCAACCATTGAATTTACTCCATAACTAACTATTGGATGGACTTCATCTATAATCAAAATAAGGGTTTCCCTGAATTGCTACTCTCCACAGTGGGAAGGTTTAGTGACTTAAGATGGCCCTGTTTCTACAAGGCCAAATTTTCAAGTAAAGGAACTTTGGCATTGCTGCTAGATTCCCTTGCTATAACCATGGCCCTGATACGAACATCTGCCTCCAATCCTTAGGCATACG